>VXBJ01002547.1:610595-844383 GCA_013400055.1 Nycticryphes semicollaris | reverse complement strand
CGGGGCGGTGGCGGCGGCCCCTCAGGGAACTCCGGGCTCAGGGAGGGAGGGCGCGGCGGGGTGAACGGCTGCGCTCCGTTCCGGTGCTGCCGAGGACTGGGCTTTTTGTGTCTGCGGAGCGCTAGGGGTGCCTCTATATATATAGACACATCCATATAATTTTATCTATATACATATAAAAATATTATATATGTATAAATCTCCTGTTGAACGTCCTCTTCTGGGTACAGGGGAGGGAGGAGATAGCCGGGCGTTGTGGCCACCTTGTGCCGACGGCGTGTCAGCTGGAGCCCGTGGGTGCCCCATATGGTCGCGTCGCTCTGCCCTCTTCAGTAGGTACCTCTCTCGCTATATGCGTGTGTATGTATGGTCACGACGCCCAGCTCTCTCCCTCCCTCTGCAGGTGCCTGGGTATTATTTGATATACATCCGCGCCACCCGCCTGCCGTCCCCAGGCGTCCCCGCAGCTGGTCGCGGTGCTGCCCCGCGCCTGGGGAAAGGTCTGGGGACCGCCTTGGTCGAGGAGCCGGAGGGTACCGCGGGCTGGAGCCTGCCTCCCCCCGGCTCTGTGTGTAAAAGACCGCCCAGGCCCAGAGCGACAGGTACCGTAGGCAGTTTGGCTGTAGCACAAATATTGCCTTTCCTCGCACGCCCGTCACGAGTTAGTAGAAAGCTGCTGCAGCCCAAATGCCTTCCTAGACAGCCATTCCTCCTACTCCACCTCCGGCAGAGAAAAGAAAATAACAGGCAGCACTTCTTTCTGTGTAGGTGGAGGAAGAGAAAGGACTATTGGTAACAGATAAGTTGAAGGGACCCCGAGTTCTCGATTTTAATTACTGTTTTAGTTGTTTCAGTGTAGCGCTGGGTTGTATAGCTGCCACAGAACTCACTTGCTAGCTTTAGTGCAGTGCTTTTAAAATCCTGCATTCCTGCTTTTGCTTTTTAGTAAGATCTCTTCTTAGTCCTGATACATGCAAAAAACCCATTTGGGAAAGCTCAATTTCCAGAAAAGTGATGTGGACTGCGCAAAATGCTGGACTGCTGGAAAAGCAGCATTTTCTATTTGCTCCAGTCCTTCTGGATTGTTATGGTCGCTTCTTACAACAATAACAAGTGAACATTTGTCATAAAGTGGTTTTTGGTTTTAATTTTTTTTTACGTTGCTGGTATTTCTTTAAGTTGGCTTTTTCCTCTGTATGAGAGATGGAATATCATCAAATCACAGGGCTAAATCTTGCAATCCACTCATGAACAGAACTGTCCTTTGGAGGAAATTATAGCTTGATAGGCAAGGAACAGACTTCTTGTATCAGTGAATCCATCATCTAACTGGAGCTGCATTATCAGTAGCCTCTCTGTAGGATTCCCTGGAAACAGGATCCCCAAGGTTTGCTTGGGTTGAGGGAACTGCTCTGGCAGTGCTGCTTAACTTAGTTAGGGCAGCATGTGAGAAAATGTAACGGTGACTCATGTAATCATACTTTTTTCCTGTTATTTAACTATTCTTTCTATCTGAAATACTGAGTGCAACCTCACATACGGAGAATAAATAATATACTTATTAATTGTGATCCCATTTGGTTTGAATAAAATTTTCTTTCCTTTCTGGGATAAAAAGCTGAAAAAAAAATCTTACTGAAAGTGTGTGCCCTTTTTTTTTCTTTTTTTTTTTTTTTTTTTTCTCTCTAGAGCTGTGTGAAGAAATTCTTCAGCCATGGATGTGTTCATGAAAGGACTTTCCAAGGCAAAGGAGGGAGTTGTAGCAGCAGCAGAAAAAACTAAGCAGGGTGTGGCAGAGGCGGCAGGAAAGACGAAAGAAGGCGTCCTCTATGTGGGTGAGCGAACAGACCTCATCAGACCTAATTTTCTGCAAAAAACCCCACACGTAATCACTCACGAGACCATTGCAAAACAGACGAGGAAAGTTGTTGTGCTCTTCTGAGCTCCGGTTCTCTGAGACCAAATGTTGGTTCTTAGGTCGCTGTGTTGTGCTGGCCATGCATTACTGCTCTGTAACACCATACTGAGTGAGGTTGTGTTGTAGGTGATCTGACAGTACAGGTCAGTAGCTATTCAAGAATTTTTCTAGGCTAAGGCTGAAGGGGTAATTGGTGCAGTAAAAATACATTTAAAAAAATACGTAAGAGATGAAGTAGAAGATAGCTTCACAGCATCCCGTAGAATGTGTGCATTTTAAGTGGGATTTTACAAGAAGAAACTTGTGAGGTTAATTCAGGAACCGAAGCCATGCTGACTGCTTGGCATGTTGACAGTAACATTTTGCATGGCAAACTGTCAACTTTTCATATTTTGAAATTAACTTCATATTCTGTACTTACTGTTGTGTATCCATAGCAGATATTTTCCATGACTTCTCAAGGGAGAGCCTCTACAATTAATGAGGTAGGGCAGGTAGACCCCAAGGTAGCAAAGCAGCTGTTAAATGACTTATCTAGGCCACCCAAGAATCTCACACAGAGCCAGGGATAAAATTCTTTTCATATCCCAGGTCAGGACTTTGATTGCATGATCATCATATTCACTTAGTAAGTGTCAGGCTTTAGAGGACTAGCTTGCAAATGCTGCCATGAAAAATTCACAGGAAAAGAATGTGCCAAGACCATATGAATTAAGTGGTCATTTAAAAAAGTAATTATGGATCTATTTCTCCTATTCATCAAATAAAGTTCTTCTGTAAAGGAATGGAGGGGCAAAGATACTCTTTTATGTAGGTCCTTTGTTTTTTGCTGATTTTGTAGCAGGTTAATTCTGTAATGGATGCTGTGTGTACCTAGGGGAGATGTGCATAAATACTGAAGAGAAGCTAAAAGGAATTGAAAACCAGAGGCATTTCTTTTAAATGGAAGCACTGAGGTGTCTGCAATTCCAGTGTGTTTTCAGGATTCCCTCTGCCCTTGTAGGCTGGTGCCAGTCTGTAGCAAATTATTTCTGCTCCAGATAGTTTGGGCTACTCATTTGGAACACAGTTTTCTCCTGCCGAGCCACAGCAAAGCTCAGTACTCTTGCCAAAAGAGATGGCAGTCATTTTGAAAACTAATTGTAAGATGAGTCTATTTTAAAATGAGCGTCTGCTCATTTTCGATATATCAAAATAGATGTTCTTTCACTGTACGTTGTACTTGATATTGGAGATATTTTTCAGGGGTAGGGCTTTCTTTTTTTAATTTTGTTTTCTTGTAGTTCTTGACCTTGCTTCTGGGGTCATTGATTTCTTTGTGTTAGAAACCAGCATTGTGTACTGAATTAATCTTGGTGTCTGACCTGTTCTCTGGATCGTAATAATATTTGCTCCCAAAGGCAACAGATTTCCTCTTGTCTTCAGAGACGCTTTTGCCAAGGTTAAACTTCGGAGGGCAGGCTTGCTATTTATTTCAAAAATAAAATAGTGAGGACAGCAGAGCCCTGAGCCATGATGGGGACCCATGCATCATATGACTGTAGTACTGATGCAGGATCCTCCCCACAGCAGATGCCTACTTTTCAGGAGGAAAGAGCTATATGTGCAGTTTCAGTCATGCACCTTAAAAACACTTTGGTTGGAGGCTGTCTCCAGGAGCTCTGGCACCTCATCTGCTTGGGTGTGTGCCTGCTCATACCTGCTTGTAGGGAGCCACGGTTTCTCCAGCTGAAGTTTCAGCAGGATCAAGTAGGGTGAGGGGGAAAACAGGAGCTGGGTATTTCTTGACTACTTTCCAGGCAAACAGCAGGGGCGACTCCACTCCTGAGCAGCGTTAGCAAAGGCTGGTGTGATCATCTCTCAGTTCTGTAGGCTGGTAAGGGTTGCAATGCGAAAGGTGGTGAAACCCCATTATGAGCAGAAGAGCAGAGCAGCACACTGCATTACAGCTCCGGAAGGTTTCTCCCTCCCTTTCTCTGTTGTTGGGTTTTCAGATAGGACTTTCACAGCCATATTATGCTATGAAAGCTGCCTGACATCTTGCCA
Organism: Nycticryphes semicollaris; assembly: GCA_013400055.1. Classification (NCBI taxonomy): domain Eukaryota; kingdom Metazoa; phylum Chordata; class Aves; order Charadriiformes; family Rostratulidae; genus Nycticryphes; species Nycticryphes semicollaris. The sequence continues at coordinate 840,419 of VXBJ01002547.1, read as the reverse complement.
AAAAGAACCTAACAACAGTGGGCTGAGAGGGACCCGTTAATGATTTTCAGTTTCAACAGTCAGCGCTGTAACATTCAGCCTTCCATTGCTGCTGAAGAGTTAGTAAAGTGCGAAGTCTTTGGTCCAGATTCCCTAGGTGATATGGTCTCCCACTGAAGTCCGTGGAATTTCAGTAAATGTAGAAAACATCTGGACCTTTCTGTCCAGGCTTTTCTAGCTATTATTTGAAGGATTGTAACATAATTCTACCTGGTAAGCGTTCTGTTAACCAAAGCTGCTGCTGTTTGTATGAAAAGTGGTTGTTATAACACATTTCTTAATTATTTTTTTTTTTTGTTGCAAGGGGAAACTTAAAGCTCTGAGGGAGAATAACTGGAGACCTTTTTTCCCCCTTCTCTGAGCTAAATTCTGTTCTTTCTTCCCTCAGTCCACTGTCTTTGTCCCTCTTTTTAATACCCAGGATACTATTTGATACAGTCTACATTGTGTTTTTCTGCTTTCAGCGTATATTTTTTTTTTCTCCCTAAATTCCTTTCCTGACGTACTTCAGCACTGGCTAACTCAAGTCAGTGGCTCTGTCTTGACTCATACGAGCACAGCATCAGGACTTTTCTTGCTGTCAAACAATGGCCTGATCATTGATTAGAAAGGAGGATTGGGGCTCAGCAGTCCTGTGCTGCATCAGGTATGCAGTAAATTTAAAACTTTGTCTCCATATATCCTTCAAGAGCTGTTGGTGTATAGCAGTGAGGAAATGAGAGGTAATGCTTACCTTTGCTTGCTTTGAAACCAGGAACTGAGAGTAAGAAGGGTACTCTGGCATGCTTTTAGTGATGTGCTGCTCAAGAGCTTCTGTGAGCCCTGTGTGTGCTACCAGGGAGCTGAATTTTTTGCTCAGTGGACTCTTGAGTGCATGTTCAGTGCTCAGGAATGGAAGTTTCCAGTCTGATCACTTTTTATGTGTTATACTTGGGCAGAACAAAGGAATAGTTTATCAGGAGCAGGGTGGCTAGCGGGTGAGTTGTTTACTACTCCCTATGCTGAGCTGGCACATGGCCTTCTAGTAGAGCAGTGCAGTCATGACCTATTTGGCATGACCATCCAAATTCCTTTGCTGCGCTCTCTTTTGTAAGATTTCTTATTTTCCTTTGGTAGTAGAAAAGCCAGTGGAGTAGTCAAGGGACCCAAAGTCCGTCTGGTAGAATAACGGGCTTCAGAACACTTGCTCCTGAGTGTGCTCCTTAGATGATGATTTGTCCTTCCCCTAATTAGGGCTTCTGTCTTTAAAAAGCTCTGACTAGACAACCTGAATCTTGGGGAAGGATTGCTTGCAATAGTCTTGTTTGCCTCTCAAAAGTGAATTATTTGCATGACATAGAGAGAAAAAAAAAATTATTTAATTGCCAGACTGCTCTTTTATACTTTCTTTTTGGCTTAATGACAGTGATGATAATAAATAATGAAAATAAGAGAGTCTGTATTTTTTTTTTTCTAATTACAAGAAAGACAAAAATTTTGGTTTTGGCTTCTCCATCCCTTTGCAAAAATGTGTATTGTAGTAAGGAAAAGTGACATTACCGTGTACTATTAATGCTCCTGTAGGAGTGTAGGTCAGCATCAGATTTCTTGCTTTTTCTATTATGTCTTCTCTGATTCCTCTGTTTCCCTTGCTATGGAGGGTACAATGAGCACAATTATTGATGTTTGGGGCACGACAGAATGAAAGAGAGCTAGTTTCTCTCAGAAACAATGTGGATGACCAGTTTTTCTTTGCCAGTCGGAAGTCATCCTACTGAGTTCAACTGTTGTTATTTATAGGCCAGTTCTGGCAGATCCTAATGTATTTCTAGATTCTGTTGTAGCTGTGACTGCAGAAACAGCTACTTCCATGCAAGTGTGCAGCAGTGGGGCAAATAGTAGTGAGCTCTAACATATGCTGTAAGGTCTGGACCACCGCTTAGCTGGTTGTTTGCCAATTAATGGATTTGGCTATACATATCTCTGTTTTGTATGGGTCTGCGAGCTGAGCTTCCATTAAAGAAAAGCTTGTCTTCCACTAACAGAAGGACACTAGCATGTCTGTGTTAGTTGTGGTTAAAGCAGTATTGCATCAGGGTAAGCAAAGTAAGAATCAACTTGCATATGTCCCTCTGGACAAATATATGGGTTGTGGAGGTCCTCAGGGAGTCCATCTCTTACCAGCCCCAGGGAGCTGAGTGCTTGGTATTCACAGGTTTCCATGGGTTTAATGGCGTGGCATTCAGACAATAACTTCAACAAGATGAATGAGAGGCCTAATACGTCTAACAGTACATTTAAAAGCATATGATTAATATTAAGTGTTCTGATAGACATGCTGTAAGCCTGAAGTGGTGTTTAGTCTTGTTGTAGAAGTCAGTTGATACGACTAATCTGTTTGGATTCCAGTATATGTCCAAAGTACTTTACTTCTTCAGGTCTCATGGTGCCACAAGATTGAGACCCAAGGTCCTAAAACATGTCTTTAGATATTAGCACCTTGAATTTAATAAGATGGATTATTCTTTCAATGGTAAATATTTTCAGTGAGAGAAAAACAAGGTTTTTTAAAAGAAAAAATCAGAATAAAGGAGGAAAAAGACTTCTCAGTTGTTAGCCTCTTTGTTAGCTAATTAAAGGAACATGTCATTTTACTTGGTGCAACATTGGTGGGTTTTTTCCTGTTATTTATCCTGGATTATTATTCTGCACTTGTTTATGGATAACAGAGCCTTTTCCATAGTGTAATCAGTCTGATAGTGCCACAAATATATGGTTTAGGTTCCATAAATTGGCACTAGTAGCAAGTAGGACATATTTATGAATGAACTTGTATTTTAGTGTTTAATCTTATTATTGTAAAGAACTGTGGGTAAAGTTGCTTTCTTCTGATATATTTCTGCTCCTACATTTTATTCTAATATATTTCTGCTTATATTAGTTTGTATATGATTTTATACAGTGTTTAGCTAAAATTCTGTACATGTGAGAAGTGTAAAGTCAGAAGCATAAATTGAAATGTCTCAAATGCTAAATGACATGCAGACAAAAAAGTGCACTACAAATAAGGTAATTTCTGTGTTGGTAATAAAAAAGTCACCCTATCGTTGTCACACTAGAGTAAGATGATGAACTAGAAACTGTAAACTCTGTAGTGCTTAACTGCACATTGTGAAGCATCATAGTCCACAGATGGATGCTAATCCCTGAAATGTAGCCAGATTACAAAATTTGACAAGGAGAAGTGGAGCTTTTGTAGGGAAAAAGACATGGAGTTACATTTCCAACAGCAATATATGCTAAATTGTTTCTCTTCCTATTGAAGACGTGAGAGAATGTTCCCTTTTGTGCAGCATGGGAACAAGGTCTTCATGCTGGCGGGGTTACATGGTTTACAAAGGTCTTGCATTTTGTCCCAGTCTAGTACTAGCTCTAGGTTGCTGTCTGCAGAATCTTTACATAAGTTGTCACACCTACATGTGACAAGGAGGACACTGGATACAGCAGACCTTGGGTTTGACCTCAGTGATGTTTTGATGTCTGAACCATATCTACTGTTTAATGTTTCCCTTTCAGATTAATTTTTGTCTAAATCTGTCTAGCACTTCCAGCTCCTTGTGATTTTAACCTCTAGGGCTTTCTGTGGTTCAATAACCTTTGTTAACCCCTGCAAACTGAGATCTGGAGAAGAGTTGTAAGATGAGATTGTAAGAATCTTTTGGAAACTTTGGCTCTGATCTTCTGCAAGCTCATGCATGATTCTCATTAGGACACTGAATGTAAAATGGTTTCTGTGTGTAGTCATCCATGTAACTTTGCAAAGCAGGAGGTTTAATTAACACAGCTCTTAAGAAAAAGGCAAGGAAGTCAGTATGTACAAGAAATAAGCTGCAGAAGAGCTTCCAGTATTACTCACCTTTCCACAGTCAATATACACTCATGCAGTTGTCCTTTATTGATGGTTTTGCCCTTTCCCTTAGGTTGAATTTCCCTTGAATTAAGTTAAATAATCTTAGGAAATACAGTATGTAATTCATATATTTATCCCTCTTTATCATCCATTTAGTCTTTGTCAGTACTTAAGAACAAGTATTTTCAACCTAATATTGTTTTTGTTTAGGTTCCAGGACCAAGGAAGGAGTTGTTCATGGTGTCACAACAGGTAAGACAATTACGTCTTAATTTCAACTGCTTCCCTACGCTTGATTAACCAACCACTTAGCTGTTAAAAATTGTGTGGTTTTTGAGCACTTCAATTTATGAATAACAGAAAAACATGGAAAAATAGAGAATCAGGTACATTATTAAATTTACATATTTGAATGTAAAACGTAGTTGTTTCTACGTCAGAAGGGTTTTTTGAGGGGTGTTCTGAGTCAAAGTCAAGTTGTGCTGTATAAGCCAAGAGACTAACAAAAACAGATTCCTTTACAGAAGGCAATAACTTGCTTTTTTAAAAATGGGTAGTGTCGAGGGTCTTTCTTTTGTTTTATAGTTACTGAAAGTGAAATATTCTCCGCTAGAAAGCTATAAACTACTTGGCTAAAAAAGTGAAGTCTGTCTTAATTTTATTTTACTTTTTTTGCTGTGAAGAACTTCAACCTATAGAAACTGAAAGCCTGGCTTGGGTGTCTCCTTGGGATCTGAGGAGGCAGAGAAGTGGAGCGGATACACCCCAGGGTGCCATTGGCCTTCTTGGCCACAAGGGCACAGTGCTGGCTCATGATCATCCTGCCGGCCACCAGGACCCCCAGGTCCCTTTCCCCTGCGCTGCTCTCCAACAGGTCATTTCCCAACCTATACTGGTACCTGGGGTTGTTCTTGCCCACATGCAAGACTCTACACTTGCATTTGTTATATTTTATTAAATTTTTCCTTGCCCAACTCTCCAGCCTGACCAGGTCTCTCTGGATGGCAGCACAGCCCTCTGGCGTGTCAGCCACTCCTCCCTGTTTGGTGTCATCAGCAAACTTGCTGATAGTGCACTCCCTCATCCAAGTCATCGATGAATACATTGAATAATACTATTCCCAATACCGATCCCTGAGGGACTCCACTAGATACAGGCCTCCAACTAGACTCTGACCCATTGACCACAACTCTCTGGCTTCTATCCTTCAGCCAGTTCACATTCCACGTCACTACCCTATTGTCCAGGCCACACTTCCTCGGTTTAGCTGTAAGGATTCTGCGGGAGATGGTGTTGAATGCTTTACTGAAGTCAAGATAGACCACATCCACTGCTTTACCATCATCTATCCACCTGGTTATGTCTTCATAAAAGGCTATCAGGTTGGTTAAGCAAGACTTGCCCTTGGTGAAGCCATGTTGACTGCCTCTAGCAACCCTCTTATCCTTGATATGCTGTTGCTGGTTAGGCAACAATATGCCTGGAAACAGTGCCAAGGATAAGTTGTTCCATTACCTTTCCAGGGATGGAGGTAAGGCTGACCGGTCTGTAGGTACCCAGGTCCTCCTTCTTGCCCTCTGTGAAGACTGGAGTGACAGTGCTCTTAGTGATTCATCATCCCAGCTTGAGGTCTGTTTCCAACAACACACAGTTTAGTTTCAGATGAGGTGTGATTTCTGCACCTGCAGTTATGTTGCTGTTCCCCCATCACCCCCTCTATTCCTAAAAGATTCTTATGACTTTTCAGTGTGTCCCACTGGAGCTGGAGGGGTGGGAAGATGGAAAGGAAATGGCTGACAGGAAAGAAACAAATTTCTGAGTTTCAATAAGCTGACTTGAGTTTATCAGTTATGAGGGGTTTGAAAAGTGCTGCGTACTCTCTCAGTAGCAACAGCACTTTCAAACTTGGAAGTTAATGCCAGGCATGTATGTTCACATTGGCATTTATATGCTGAAACAAAGTAAATTTGCATTTTAAATTGATTTACGGGGATCATTCTAGGTATGAACTGAAAAGAGTAACCAATAATTTGTAGTAAGTGGCAAAATGACTGGAAGTCTTTGATCTCTACAGAGTGCAGGAAAGCCTCAGCTGACCATAGTTATTGAATAGAATGTGTAATTTTCTGCTGTAGAATATAGAACATCTGAATACATAAAGAAAATGCATGGTCAAGAAATTTAAGGTGGCTTTCCCCTAAGAAATTAGAAACCAAATAAGTATGTGAGTAGAAAAGGATTTCTTCTTTCTTTTTGTTCTGTGTACAGCAGCGTATCATTCTCCTGTGCTCATGAAAACTAATGCAAAGGATAAACAACTGTAGGTAAACTTGGCAGTACTTAATATTACAACTCCAGTAAATGAGAAATCAGGCAAGAGTATTTTTAGTAACAAAACTGAACAGAACATCTACGGTAGTCCTTCAGAGATTAGCCTTAGGCTGAACATGCATGTGGTTGTTAGGAGGTTTGAAATCTCAGCTTGTTAGACCTCAATTAAGGGAAAAATTCAGAGGGATCGTTACTATAACAGGTAGAGGATTACATTAGAATGAGGTTTGAGGCACGTATGTCCACATCACAAATGTGGAAACAGCAGCTGAAAGCACTAGCAAGCTGGTTTATAGAGGTGATGTTCACCAAGCTGGGCCGTGGTAGAATAAAAGTCAAGGGCATTTGCGCATGTCTGAAACTTGCTGAAGCGCTGGGACTGTAGTAGCCTAGCGTAGTGCAGAGCTTCTTTCCCTCCTCCTTAGAGAAGAAACTGATCTCGAATGCTGTGAGTATCCATCTTGATCTGATTGCAGTATGTGTAGCGAGGCAGGACATTTTAAGTAGATGAATAGAATTTTTGACAGGTTTGAAAAGATGTTAAATTTTGTTCTCGAAGATACGAAACAGACTATAAAGCCAAACATATGGAGAGCACATCTGTTACGTGCTGTGCTTATGAATAGAAAATTCAAATTACTGGGAATTTTAGGCAAAACAGTGGTTGCTCCTCACCCATTTAGGAAATGGGTGACACAGTGAAATACCCAAAGCTTGGAGATGATAGGTACTGTGCCACAGTTTGCTTCCTTCTGGCCTATTAAACTGTTTGAAAGATGCTTGGCTGTTAAATGAAAATAGAGGACATGAAGGTTAACTTGTGGCTGTGAGAAAGGGAAGACCTAATGCAAAATCCAAAGAGCGTGGTTTCTAAAATGAAACAGTATGTGTAGAGCAGTAATGTGTAAACAGTATAGTGTAACAGTATATATATATAAAAGAATATATATAAACAGTATAGTGTAAGAGCAGAGGAATCACTTGGGCACATTTTAAAAATGAAAAAAAAAAGTTTAAAAATTGCAAGTCTATTAAGAGTTGTACTGGCAAGCAGGGAAGGTCGGTAAAAACATATTTGGGTTCACTGTAGTAATGCTATATGAAGACACTGAGGAATGCTAGTGAAGTTGTTTCAGAAATCAAATCCATTTAAATCAATGCCATTAAAGTTAATGTGACAAAACTGCACTTGCAAGGACCTACTTGTCTCTTTTTATAGGACTAAGAGTTCACCACTTCTGGTGGTTTTATGATGCACCAGCGTGTTAATATCATGGGAAACCTGAAGTGAAGTAAGACGTTTTATTATGTGAATAAAAATGATTCAATGGGTGTGAGACAGTTAAATGCAAACTAGAATCACATATCAAAATGAGTATGTGTTCACAGTTGTGCAGTCAGTCCTTTTTTACTTTCTGAGTTCCAAGGTCTTGCTAGTTTTGCTATTTTTTAACAGTTTGTTGTTTAAAACCTTTTACTGGTAAAGAGACTGAGCTGACACATCTCAAAGTGCTGGACAACTAAATACAGTTTTCGGTCAGTTGCTTGCTTTCCAGACCCAAAAATACTTAACTAAGTTGTTTCTTGCTTTAAACAAAGTATGGCCTGGTTGTATCAGGCCTAGTAGCATTGAGACACTGTAAAATGAGGATACCAGGGTGTGATTCACAGGAATACAGTGACCATGTTATTTGTCTGGTCACCTTTTCCCAGAACTTCTGAAGATGAAGCAGCTTTGCTTACTGGTTTTATGGAGTGCTAACTTGTATATCTGACTTGACTGCCTAGTTAACATTTCTATTGGCCTTTGATATTTAGTGAAGTAAGAGTAATTTCATTTTTCAGAGAAATCCTGTGATTTTCATTGTACAAAACTAAAAGAAGCAAGTTCTTGTTTTGAATTGCTCCAAAGGTTTCACATTGATATTGTTACGTTATGCGGTTGCCTATAATACATAAGGAAAATAAAGCTCCATTGCTAATATTTTTTGCACAGTGCTGTAGTCAGTATTAGAACTTGAATTTCAAAGTTAGTGGTGGCATGGTCATTGTAGACAATCCCAGGATCATTTACTGGAATGGACAGTCTCTGCATAGATGGACAGAAGTAATCATGCCTAGCATGGCAGAGCTGATTTACTCTGTTTCTCAGCTCTGTGATGCAAAGCAGACATCAACCTTACAAAGACTTAAGGGCTTAAGATCATTAAAAAAACCTGATATTCAGATTAATGTAATTAGTAGGTATCAACCCCCTGCATTCTGAATGGATTTGTTTGTGCATGTTTAGTACTCTTCCCCTGTTACTATTTAGTGTAAGCAATAAAGTACATGAGACTGGAAACCTATATTGTTTTTCTTCTCCTGTCACTAGAGTTCCAGAGCTGAAGTGTCACCAAGCTGAGAGTCACTCTGGTAATAAGAACGTTGATAGTGTTTAGGTATTCCTTAGAGACAGGAAGGAAGACTCACTCTCTCTCTCTCTTGCTAGGATTGAGTGCTTTTGCAAAGCTGTGCTGTGTGTGTAGTTTGCTGGATTTATCTTCATGGCTCTGATTTCTGAAGGGGTGTATGAGACCTCTTTCAGGGTACCTCCTAGAATCTAGGATATCTAGAAGTTATTTGTGGTAACTTCTATTTCAGACATAGCCTAGGAAAACTGTCTTAAATACACTGCTTTTATTACTGTTATCAGGTATCTTCTTGTTTCAGTAACAGTGTTAGCAGTCTGATTCTTTGCTTTTTCATTTTTGTTGGCATGTACTAAGTCTCTCCTAGAGTAATGTGTTTCTGGGAGAAGAAAACAGACGTTGGACAGGGCTTTCCCAAAACACTCTAATTGTGGGAAAGGCAGCCACTGTTCTTGGTAGGTGGTTATATGTGCCACAACAAAATAGTCTGAGAAATGTGGGTTTAATAATGCCATTGGGAGTTAGGTATTTTATATTGTGGCATCCACAGTACACCCAGTTTCACTCTATTTCTTGATATTTTGCTTTTGAGGTGCAGGTTTTTTAAGATCTTGAGATGATTAATTATGGCTATTGACAATGACCACAGTGCAACCATGCTTTATCATTTTGTCAGAAGGGAGGAATCCGCTTAAGAGCAGCTGAACGTGCAATCTTTTGTCAGCATCAAACCTGCTGAATTTGTCTCTCTTAAATGTTCTGCCATTCCATGTATTTTGGAAAATGGAATTTTCAAAACGGCAAATGTTGCCTCTATTAAAAAATTATCAGAAGAAAAATTACATAAAAGGGACCTTGATAATGTTGCTCAGTTTGTTTCTGTAAGAATCCATGCACAATGAGATCATGATATTATTTGGAAGATATAATGGGTTACAAGGACACACACCTTTAGGATATGTGTTTGCAAGGACTAGTGAAAATCCTCCTGTATAGATTGCATGTGTAGAATCCAGATCTTTTATTGTTTGTAGCGGGTAATATTCAAATGAGGCGTCTTCCTGCACTTGCTAGCATAATGTCAAACCCTCCCTGAAGGTAATGTTTGCTTTTCAGCAAAACCCACTTGATTTTTTTTATTTTTATTTTTTCTGGAAAAAACATGTCAATGGACTACTGAGGGAATACAGTGGAATTTCTCATGAATTTGTATCTTATTAGCATGTATAAGTTGGAAGATTTTTCGGAGCAGACTCTTCTTCTTCTAGTTTCAGGCAATGTATAATCCATTGCTGTCCTGCTCTATAGTGAAAGCTCCTGCGTTTGGTCTAAGAGAGATAATACTCAATGAAGTTACTAATTTTTCACTTTAACTTTGTCAGAATGAGCATTAAATGATCTGCCTCCATTTTCAGTCAGCATATATTTATTATTTGGGTTGTTAATAAAAGTCAAATATTAGGCACATTATCTACCTTTCTAGCTTTTTCCCTAATTGTTGTTGTTTAATGTCAGTCATAGCAATCTATGCTATGTGTGCTGTGATGTGAGCAGATGATACTCTTTATGCAAGGAATTAAAGAAATCTAATTCATCCATAGGAAGTCTTCTCTTCATATGTGCTTCCCAAAAACGTCTCTGGAAGGGTGGCCTGTCTGCCAAGCAGAATCCACCCCATGCTCATAAAGGGTACAAACAGAGCTATGAATGCATTTTATGGATCAGATGGGATTTGGATTGGAGAAAAGTACAGGATTACTTAGAACTACCAATTTATATGTTGGATGTTTTTAAAGAACAGTCTCTTGCTTAGGTGAACAAATGTGTTTTCTTCTGAAAATCTGGCTGTGTAACTTTAAGGCCTGAAGTCACCTCTTTTCTTAGAGTGGTTTTACTACAGTGCTGGCTACTGTCAGAAAGAGCCCTTGGGGATGAATGAGCAGAAAGAATCCACTAATATTCTGAAAGGTAAAATGGCAACTGCTGATGTATATGTAGGCTAAATGAGTTGTTGCTTCCCTGGGGCTTTGAAGTTAGCTATTAATCCAGTTTGTTTTGGCATCTTTGGCATTAAGTCTTTTTGTAGATCAGTTTGTTATGGATGAACGCACCAACACTGGGGCAGAAATCTCAGAAAACCAGATAAAAGGTTGTATTAGAAATTCTCTGAGCAACAGTAGCTCTGCTTATTAATCAAGTATAATTTAAAAAACAAAAATTAAAGAAAAATCAATTTTCTTATGAGTCTAGTGTAAAGCAATACTGTCTTTCTTGCCCTGTAATATGCAGCAAGTGTTTGGACTAACTGGAATGCATTTCCAAGCTGGGGCATACTGAATGCATTTATTATACATTACACAGTGAGTTAGGGGTAATAAAGAACCTTAAGTAATGATTTTTCTAGCTAGACGTGAATTAAAATGTCAAATGTCTTTCACGTGAAAGACACTGAGCTGCAAATAAGGCTGTTTTTTTTTTTTTTTTATTCACTTCTGCTGTTCCAGTGCTGCCAGATGGATATAGTCTCAATTCTTAAGATACTCGTGGGGTGCAGAAAGTGTAAGGGCCTTATGGCTCTTCATGATGTTGGGCTGTCAGTGACAGATATGATTCTCTGAAAAACTTACACCTCACAGAGACATAATGTGTTTTTTCCACCTTCTGCATCTCCTCAGTGGCCGAGAAGACCAAAGAGCAAGTGTCTAATGTTGGAGGAGCTGTGGTGACAGGAGTGACGGCGGTGGCCCAGAAGACAGTGGAAGGAGCAGGGAACATTGCTGCAGCCACAGGCTTGGTGAAGAAGGATCAATTGGCCAAACAGGTTTGTTTATTTACGGTCTTTTCCAGATGAAGAGGTGAATGGTGGGTGGCCTCCTTGAACTGAGGGACATAGTGTTTTCTTTTGTGTCTTTGTGGTATGAATGCAGGATTATTTGTGTTATGCTACACAAATGAACAGTAAAGAAAATATCTGCTGTTTATAGTTTGTATTTTGAGCGACCTTCAGTATTTGGGAACTTGAGTAGGATCAGACACCTAGTTTTACTGTTCTGAAAAGTCTAAGCAAATTTGGGTTGCTGTTTCCAGTGTGATCTAGTGGTGATTCTGAACTCAGCAGCCTCTACTGGGAGGGACCAGCAGCTGAAGTTGAAGTTGTAACTGTACGGTTGCAGGGGAAGATAACTATTTTTTAATAACTGAGGATTGAAAAGCAACCTGCTAGACCTGAAAGGTCACATGGCAAATTTCAGGTTTAACAGCACAACCTGTATTGTCTGCAGATGAAGAGCAGAAGGGATCATGTACCAATCCACTGGTTAGATGCATCGTGTTTGACATCAAGATCTAGCTGGAGAATTGCTATCTTCCATGAATATGATGACATGAACTGAAAAATGCCTCCAAACTACTCTGAACTCTTTTGATTAAATTTTCTTTAGCTCATACTATAAAACACCCTCTAGGTATTTTGATTTTGGCACCAAGAAGGCCAACATTAAGTACTTGCACAATACCAAGTTACTACACTTGTATTGCTGATACACTGTGGTTGCTTTCTTCCCTTTACAGTAGGTAAAAAGTGACCCCAGATAGCTGGTGGGAATGATGCTTTCCAAAATGTGTAGTGTTCTTTGGACATAAGTATAACCCACAAAAGACAAATGCCTCCTTTTGTACTGTTTTCTGTATGAACATTTAAGTGCTATGAGAAAAATAAGATTATGAAGAATATTAGTATTTGCACAAAAACATGGGGTTTATATGGATTCATCGTGAAGAAATTCTATGATGTATCTTATTTCCTGGTCGTGTCTAGAGGAACTGTTAAAACTGAATGCTTAAGCTCTTTTTTATCCCTATTGAAGTGTATTCCTGTCTCTCTGACATCCTATTGGTGCTTTAGTTTGGGGCGGAAAAGGAGGTATTAAGTTGTGGTGGGCATTCACTCCACTGTAGTGGATTGGTCTTGAAAACACCTCACAAGCAATTTTGTTCTCTTTTTAAAGCAGTTTTCCTGGGGGACTTTTTAGTCCTTTTGTGTTCAGTGATAAGTAGAATGTTGCTTTTGATGTGGCCATGATCCTTTGTAAAAGCTATGTTGAAGAGTTACAAAATTGAGTATCTTATGAACCACCAGGGGATACACAAGTATGGCATGGCCACAGTAGTCTATATCTTTAGTTTCTGCTAAAGCTCTTTCATAGTTTTATGCTGAGAATATTTTTTTCTGTTCACAGATGTTTGAACCCTTTACTCATTGTCATAAAGGTCATCATTGTTGTAATATGCAATTGAATACTTCAGTATGGATCACACCTAATATCTTTTTATCTTAGTACATACATATAGATCCTTATAATTATAAGGTAGAAAGCCAATCTCAGCTGACTTTAATTTAATTCTGTTCTGTATATTGTAAAGCTTAAATATGAGTCATGATGGCTGTTAACAGAACAAAATCACATCTGTGAAATTAAAGAACATCCATAATGTACATGCATTATTCCACAGCCCTATAAATAGTATCATTATTCTGAACTGCTGCTTTGTTCTTTAGATATGCAAAACCATTCATTTGATTCTTGATACTGGTATTTTTAGACTGAAATTCTCAGTCACATATGCAGTATAGCCATCTAGCTGATTAGTATCTGTACCTCTTACCGGACTGCTCTGCACCTCTGTCTCTTAGTGGTTTTGCAAGGGATGAGTAGTCATTTCAGAACTGTTAACGGCAAAATTCAGTCATGTAAAGCTACTCTACAACCTAGTATTTCTGCATTTCTGTGCAGTTCAGAGGCATATGAGATTGATTTTGCTGGGAATTTCCAGGTAAACTGACAATTTGGATGGCTACCAAGTGTGAGCATTCAGAATATCAGTGGGACACAGGGTCCCTTGTAGGAAACAGTGTGGGTCTTTCTGAAATAAGAGAAGATACCAACCAGACCAAATGTGGTGATTTTTCTCTCTCTAGGGTTATGTCTTTTAAGGCTGTGATATCTGTAGTCTACTCTAAACTGGGAATTAGAAACAACAACTAGCAAATTCATTGCTTGAGTTTGAGCATGGCTAGCAGTGCCTTTGGCAGATTATTCTTCCTATAGATATCTATATGGAATTGTCCTAAAGCAAATAGCTACATATCCCAGGCGCAAGATGAACATTTACCTTGCTTACACAGTATAATCAAGTTGTGGGATTTGACAGGGAATTTTAAATGAAGTTTATTTATTAAAATGGAATAGATGTATGATTACCCACTGTTTCTCCACAGAACTCTAAAAGGTGTTAGCCAAAAATATATTCTAAAATTAAAAATTTTCTAAAATTGCAACAAATAATTTCTTCCAGTGCACATGGACCTGCATAATTGAGTCCAAATCTTGCAACTGAACAGAGTAAACGGTGACCTCCTGAGCCCCCTTCCAACCCACATCACTCTCTGAACTGCTACAAAGTGGCAACTGGAGGAGTTTGCAAATAAGCAAATGTTACAGGGCTAGGGACTGTGAAATAAATACGGTCACCTGCTTGCAGGTGGCTGTGGAAGCCTCTCTAAACTACTGGTCATTGCTGGGATTTGCTACTAGTAATCTGCTCGCCTGGGTTGAGAGCCTGTAGTTTTTTGAGGTGACTGTCATTTCTCTTGTGCCGTGACTGAAGTCTGCTTTTGACTTTCAATATAAACAGCCCTAGCACTTCTTTAACTGTGGCTGCTTTAAGCAAGCTGATCTGGTGGAATGTATCCCTGGCTGCGGCAGGGGGGTTGGAACTAGATGATCTTTAAGGTCCCTTAGAATTCTAACCATTCCACGATTCTCTAATATTCATGCAAAGAAAATACAAAGCAGGTTCTTGGCAAAATGCTTTCTTGAAAAGTTCGTCCAAGGTGCTGCCTTTAATACTGGTATGCTTTGGACTGTGAAGAACACGTTTAAGCACCCAGCTGAGGCCAAGCTGGAGGGCTGCTGTCACCCCATGGTGTCACCTACCCATCCCGTAGCCGGTGTAAGTGGGCAGTGCAAAGTGACAGCTGAGACTAGTGAGGGACAGGCCTGACATGATAGTGCCCATCGGAGGACTGCCTGGGGGATTTAAGGTTTGGCCGAAACTCAGTGATTAACACAGAAAGGGAAATACGAGCTAGTAGATTTGTATTCATTTGAAAATGGTTTAACATACTGCAAGCAGCATTTTCATAAGTGACAAAATAATTCTTAAGATTATTTAGATTACATAAGTTCTTTCATGCATTGCCAGCATGCTTCTACTCAAACTATTTCTAATGCACACTAGCATTTAGCATAGAGCCTATTAAAAATGGATTAACATTTTATAAACTAATTGTAAATTTGAGCCAGGTTTTAAAATCTGTCCATAATAATGCTGTTATTTGTAATAAGGGGGACTCTTCCTGGAAGCAGAAAAGAAGTAGCTTCTCTTTTTCATGCTTTCTTCTCTCTGTTACGAGAAGACGATAAACTGAAATACTGGGTTATAAAGATAAGACCTTTATATTAAATTTATTCTGTGCCTTTGCATGTTTTATTTCTGTGTACGATGTGAGTGTGCTTCTAAATTACTCAAGTAAAAAAAAAAAAGGCAAGATTAATGATAATTACATTTACTGCTCAGCAGTAACTAAAGCATCCTTATATTATCAACACTGTTTTCAGCAAAAGGCAAAACACATACTAGCTACTGTGAAGAAAATTAACTCTACCCCACTCAAAATCAGTACATATACTTATGGCACAGCTAATATAACTTATTGGTTTAATTACTAAGCTTTCAGGGAAAAAGGCAACTGGAAGTGGGAAGTCTATCAATTTAGGCATTAGGCTTTTTCTTTTTCCATAGAAAATATTATTTCACTTAAAGCCCTTGCTACTTGCATTCAATATGAAAAATAATTTAGAAGAATGAAAACAATGGTAACTTTTCTGTACTTTCCCCTTCTCCCTCCCAGACTGTATATCCTAAGGCTCCTTAGACGTCAAACACTGTTCCTAGCATAACTATTCAGTGTAATGGACCCCACAGGTGTAGAGTATTTCTTGTCTTATTACTTTTCTTGTTCAGAATAGCTAATCTTATGGACAACCAAATTTTCCCATTGTCCATTACATCGCTTAGAGCCAGGGGTGAATCCATTTTGGGGAATCACCATGATCAAATACACTAATATGTAGGAGCCTTTTTCTTCCTTTTTAGAGAGAAGCTCCATGAGATATTGCACACTGCTGAGAATAAAGACATGATGAAACACCATTTAATTTTGATGAAATGAGAGCAACTCAGTTTTGATTAACATAGCAAGCCTCACAGTGTACTCCAGCCAGACATTATTTGGGCAATTTTAGTGGGAGAAGAGATGCAAATCCTATTCCTTCCTCTGAAGCTTCATCTCTTTTTTTTTTTTTTTCAGTGGCAGAACGGAGATTACTTTATTAAATGCCCATTTTGAAATGCAAGTGATACCTCATCTTTCAAAGATTTCTGTTCTGTCTTGTTGTAAACTAAGATTCCTGTGTTTTCCCAAAAAAGTGTAAATTACCAACTGTAGTTTAAAAGAAACAAAAAGATGAATCTGAAATCTGTTTTTTGCACTTTACATTTTGCACTTTAAAGAAGTGGAGTTATATTCAGAAATCCTTCTATAGCAATCTTATGTGGAAATAGCTAGGAACTTGGGATCAACATTTGGCTTTTACTGAAGTTATCTTGGGTAGCAAACCCCGAAGTTTAAGTGCCTAACATTAAAGTCCCCATCACTGTTTTAGTAGCCTACTCACTACCTGCATAATATATANAGCTGAAGAGACCCAGCTCCCTCAGCCTTTCCACATATGGGAGATGCTCCACTCCCTTAATCATCTTTGTCGTTCTGCCCTGGACTCTCTCAAGCAGTTCCCTGTCCTTGAACTGAGGGGCACAAAACTGGGCACAATATTCCAGATGGTGTCTCACCAGGGCAGAGTAGAGGGGGAGGAGGACCTTTCTCAACCTGTTAACCACCCCTTCTAATACACCCCAGGATGCCATTGGCCTTCTTGGCCACAAGGGCACAGTGCTGGCTCATGATCATCCTGCTGGCCACCAGGACCCCCAGGTCCCTTTCCCCTGTGCTGCTCTCCAACAGGTTAGTTCCCAACCTATGCTGGTACCTGGGGTTGTTCTTGCCCACATGCAAGATTCTACACTTGCCCTTGTTATATTTTATTAAATTTCTCCCCGCCCAATTCTCCAGGCTGTCCAGGTCTCTCTGGATGGCAGCACAGCCTTCTGGTGTGTCAGCCACTCCTCCCAGTTTTGTGTCATCACCAAACTTGCTGATAGTGCACTCTATTCCTTCATCCAAGTTGCTGATGAATATATTGAATACTGGGCCCAGTACTGATCCCTGAGCCTAGCTTAGTACTTGAAAAAGCTCAAACAGGCATTTCTCATTTTATATCTTTTTATCTTTTTGAGGTGTGTCTTTATTTTCTACTATGCCATAATACTGAGATGCCACATGGAAAATTCTTTAAACTTTTAAAACAGATTTATTTTTAATGCACTTCTTTGTAAATAACATTCCAGAAACAGGTATAATCATGGCAAAATTTTGGTTTAGGTGGAACCATGTGTTTTAATAGAATATGAATATCTCCTAGGTTTCTGATCATCTTTATATTCAGTGTACTCTACAGAGTGCTTGGCTTATTGGAGGATCACTGTTCCTGATCTTCTTTCCAGTCCATTGGCGAGCTGATTAATCTTGAAAAGCTCAGCTCAGAAACACAAAGCAAAAGCTACTGAGCAGAGAGATCCAATTTATTTTTTCAGAAATGGAGTCAGGGAGTTTTTCTTCCTTTCCATTACATTTTATGCTATTAGCCAGCTGATGTCCCAAAAGGCTAATAAACCTCAATGAAAAGCAGGACAGTAAGTGCGAGTTATATGAGACTTAAAGTGTTTTTCTGTTGTCGGAATAAGCAGATTTATTCATCTCCCCTAGAATTTATTACAAAGAGAAAGTCAAGCCTTGAATTAAGCTAAGAAATTTTAATAAGATTTTGTCATGGCAAATGCAGAAATAACCTCCACCCAATTAACTTCTGGAGTTGATGCTTTTCTGTAGACACTGCAGAGCAAGCAGGCTGCAGGGGTGCAGCAATATCTAATTGTCCTCCTCAACTACTTCGTGTCATTTATTGCTTTACTATAAGGTCACAATAGAAAATGGATAAGTTTTTGATTACATATATGTAATCTAGATCCCTACCAAGCCTGCTGAGTAGCCAGAGGTCTAATCCTCTACACTTGAGCTAAGCAATGCCGCTTCTGCCTTGTTGTGCAATGCAGAGGGGTGGAATTTTTGGTTGTACAGTGTGAGCCTGGCCATGGTTCAGATATGACACTCTTTCTTGGCCTATAGGCGCAATTATAGCAGTGGTTTGGAAAGCTTTTATACAGTGGTTTCTGGTACGGTAACTAGGAGACAGTAGATCTTCCTCAAGGATGATGCGTATTGGAGAAGGCCTGATCAAGCAGTCACAACTGAACATCATTCAGACAACACTTGCTTTCACATTTCTATTTAAATCATAATATGTGAAGAGTTTGAATTAGGTTTTACTTTTTCCTTTATTATTTTATTTCTTGATCTGTGCCTAATGTATGAGTGACAGCTGCAAAACAGAAAGGGTATGTAGCAGCAATTAGTGATGTTTCTTTTTTTAATATATGTAGATGGATTGAGAGTGGAAGAATGAAGAGATTCCCTGTTAGGGGACCATGTTGCTCAAGAGCTATATCACAAAAGACCCTTCTTAAGAGAAAGCATGTGTTAGCAGTTTCTTTTACTTCATGAAGGAAGTGGGCTGTCAGTGAACTGACACATCTCTTTGATCACAGCGTAGCTGGACTTCCTTACGGGTCACAGAATTAACATTGGCGTCTTTTGTAAAAACAGCTACAACAAACCAGTTCTGTAAAGCTAATCTTGAAATAGGAAACTTTTATTGTAAATAATAAGGCATCCATAGGTAGACAACATTAAGGTTTTGACTACTCTGCTTTATATACAGAGTTAAATCTCCCCCTCGTGACAGTGCACCTAATTTTTGATAAGAAAGCTTGGGAATAATCTAGGTTGTACAGAGGTACAAATGTCAGTAGATTGAAGTTGCATTACAATTGCTCTGTGGAGTGCAAGTGGCTTTGATTCAATTGTTTGTAATTTGTTTCCAAAATAAATTCAACAATTACAGTTGGGGCCACTTAATACAGTTGTTCTGGTTTTTTTTAATTAATGCAATTCTGTTTTCTTGCGGTGTTTGAACATGGGCAAGCCCCACATATGTAGCTTAGTATATGTTGATACTTCATAATGGCACTGTAAAGAACAGTACAGAGTGCTTGAAGCAGACTCTAATGTTTGCAAGCAATTTTGTTTAATGAGATATGCTAATGATACACACAGAAAACAGGTTGATAAATAGGAAGGCCACAGAAGTCACCAAGACAGCAAGGAAATCACATATTTTTCTTTTCTTTTGCTTTATGATATTTTTTTTTCCTTCTTGGCAGGTATGTGCAAGTTCTGATAGCACTTCTGGACATGATTAGTTTAATTTTATTTCACTCTGAACACCACTATTTGAAATTAGACTGGGCAATATATGATGAATGTTAACAGAAAATAATAATACTCAGGATAAAACAGGTGGTGGAAGATGGATGACTCAAGGTAGGAGTGCTAGAGTTTCTCTGTGTGTTGGCAAGAATGTTAAGAGGATTTTGAATTGCAACCTGTGCTTTGCCTCTCTGGTTAGCAGTAGGGCATGTTGTCTACTCTTTCTCAGAGGGTGCAGTAACAGGATTTAAAGGAAGACCATGTTCCCTGTGTCAAGGCATTTCCATGTGTTGAGATCTGTGACACAAGCAGAACTTGAGTCACTAGGGAAGAAAACTTGTGGTATTATCTAAATAGCCTGGGAGGATATTGCTCTTCATTAATTCAGGAACAAATATGAGCTTAATGTAAAGGTCTTGTGAGTTTTCTTGGCTTCCTAATGGCTTTCACGCTGTGAGATAACATTTTAGTGCAGACTGATGTTCCAGGTCCACCTTCACTACTTCTGACCACAATGTACTCCTAACTACATGTGGAGGAATTAAGTTGAGGAGCTTTTGGGTGGCATCGTATTGCTCTTTGTTTTCTAGCAATTGCTCAACGACAGATTTAGCTTTGACCCTGCAGAAATGAAGTACCCCCATCCTTAAAATGAATGTGGCTATCTCCCTTGATCTCCAAGAATTGTTTACTAGCTGATAGAAGCGTGAACACATTCTCCACTAGGAGTTGCTCATATGTCAAGGTAGTGAGATAATATTTGTAATATCTACAGACAGCAGAACACAGTTATTAATTTCTTTCTCTTTAGCTTGTGAGGGAGAAGCAAAGTACACTTCCTGTCCTTTTAACCAGGAAACTTACTTTTGCATTTATTACAAGGCTTTGTTTGTCTGCAGTCTATGCTCTTTTTCCTCCCTCTTGGGTTTGTTACCTTGGTTTCCCTTCTACCTCCTACATCCTCCATTTTCATTTTCCTTCCTAACTAACCTAATATGCCCCCGTAGCACATTCCAGGCTTCTGTGTTTGTCTCCCCTGTGTGTGTATGGCCATGGCATTATGCAAGTCTCCCAAGCTAACATGGGACCAGTTCTGTTCCACAGTGTCCCAGTCTTTCCTATGCATCCATCTGTGGGATTTCATGCAGCACTACCAGAAATGGTTGGTGTTTTTTTCTGCTTTAAATAGTTGCCAATCCCATGTTAAATATTCAGGAAGGTACTGCTTGTTGAGAGGAATATGTTTAAGTTCATTTGAGGATGATTCATATTCATGCCAACTATTCCTGTTCTTGCCCACTGTGGCACAAAAGATTTGTCTGTTTCAGATGGGAAATAGTTTTGCGTAACCCATGATAGTTGGGAAAGCTTAATAGTGGCATATTTGTGTAGCTTAAGGTACAGGTTTTATAAGCTTGAAAACTACTGGCTTACAGTAATGATCTCCTTAGCATCTTCTGCCATGTTTTGTTGTTCCTTTCCTCTGCTGGCCAAGATGAAGTATGTAAGCCTTGGAAGGTAAGGAGCTTACAGGTGATTCATTCAGTGCTATCTGAAAGCCATTACCTTCAATGGATTTGTGATGATAACTGCTGCCATTTGCTGATACTGTAAAAGCCAAACATTGCAGCTGACAGGGTTTTTTCAGCTAGCAATGAAAGTTTATGGTGCTGAAGTGACATTTTGGCAAAGCACTGCAATGTGTGTTTATGTCTGCCAGCCTCTATTCAGCAAAGCACTGCAGTGGGATGCTTAATGGGTATGAGTGGCAAACTGAGGTCCTGGATTGATGTGGTGATGAGGGTTGTATAAACTTCAAAATGATTCAGGAGTGAAGTGTGGAGGAAATAACTCTCTGTGGAGAAGTAGATTAATCTGTGTTTTCAGAATATCAACCCAATGTCATCTTCTAAAAACCAAAACCAAATAAACTCCACCTGTAGTTTAAGAGGAGGAGAGAGAGGAAGGAAGAAAGACAGAACGTTTTCATCAGGATTACCTAATTACTGGGAGTCCTCATTACTGTTAGTAGAAAGGAAGTTTATATGAGGAATGGTGGTAATCAGCAAATACCAGTGGCATACCACATAATTTTGTGGCTATTCTGACTGCTGATAAAACTTCCTGAAGGAACTATGGGTTAATATGTAAAAGCTTGTACATAACCTGTGGATGCCTGGGACTGCTTCAAAGCTGCTAGCACATAATGAAAGAGAAGAGATGACCCATCCTTTCTGCAGCACACTGTCATTAAACTGGCTCTGACGTGCTTTCAGCTGTGTTAAATCTGTCCCTTAGAAAATGTTAAGTGCCCTCTATAGGGGTTATTGGTATTAATTTTTTGGGTTTTAAGTGCTTGTCTCAAAGAAACTGTTCTGGAGGCTTCTGGAGACTGGGATTTGTTACTGGAGAAAACTACATTGAATGTCTCAGAAATACTTTTGAAAATGTAGATTGCAACCCTTCCTTTGCCAGTGGCTTGTCTAATGCAAAATATTCCCTGTGATGAAACAGGAGGTGTACACTGCTAAAGTTCTCCTCTAAAAAACACCATGTTTTTTGCAAGACTGAAGCAGGTAGAGAACCCGATTCTGACTTGTATAGGGCATATTGATTGCCCTCCAAGCTTTCAGTGTTAACTTTCAGAGCTGTTTGCTTATTCTTTGTTAGCATGTTCCCAGGAGGTTTGCCAGGCCTGGGTCAGAAAAGTCAAAATGAAGCTCAAGATGAAGAGACACAGCCAATAAAGAACTTCTTTTGCCCTGCTTAGTAGGTTACATACAAACAGAAAGAGGAGCAGTCTGTAACTGCGCTTTCTTCAGAGGCACATAAAACAGAATTTGTGTGTTTGAAGCTACTTAATTCCTCTGTCCCACCTCCCACTCCATCCTGTATGGAAGGGACATCACCTAGAGTGGCTGATACCCTGCCAGTACATGTCAACCACACATATTTCTTTTCTGGGGCTGTTGGACAAAGCAAAGGCTCTAGGCTTTTTTTGGCTGACCTTTGCTATACTTCTTTACAGTGAAATGTAATCCTTTCTTCTTGTGCTGTTATATGTAAAGATACATGTATTTTTTTTTTAATTTTTTTTTTTTCTCTTATTAACACTGTGTGATGGATTTAGGGCCCAAAGGGTGCACACTGTGGTCTAAATGGACATGCATTGTCCTGGAGTGGTGTGAAAAATTCAGTTATGGTGTCAAGATGAGTATCACTCACAAGGAATGCGTTCTTATCCACAGAGACAGTGTTTTTAACAGAGAGCGTGCATTTAAGCTGAAGAAGGGAAAATGCCAGTGGTTGAAACAAGCTATTACATCTAAAGAAAGTTATTTCTACACCTAGGAATGCAAAATATGCTTGGGGAAGAAAATTACAAGGGCAACTGAGCTTTTGAGATTCAGAGCTTCTCTTCATTTTCTGTGAGCCTTTATGAAGGAGGCTGGAAGCTGTCAAATCTGTTAGCAGTTCAATAATAGTTCTGAATACTATATTGAAAAATTACTACTAACTTCTGATTGCTTCTAATATGAAGTATTTATAATTAATTAAGCTAATAATTTATGATTAGTTAATACTTTAAAGGCATTGAAATGTGTGGTTTAATTCTAAGCATGTATGCAGTCAGTGGAACCGACTGAAATGTCAGTTTGCTGGAATTTATATCCCCAATGCAGTTTATAGATGATAATGTGTGCATGAAACGCTTATGTTTTGACTAATGAATGTATTTATGGCAATTAAAAATAATATTACACTGTGATATCAAACACTTCAGTTCATTACTTAACACCCAGCATATCTTAGCCATGTAAGAATTGCACTCTAAGATGCTTGTTTAACCCCCGTCTGACTTAGCTTTGTGTAGTTGATCTGAACAAATGCTTCTTTTTAGATTCCTAGTAGCATCAGTTTTAATGGTTGGCTTGCTTTTAGTTTTGTGCATGTGATATTTCATCTTACAAATCCCTCAAGATATAACTGGCAGAGTTCAGATAGACATACTGTATGTAAATTATTTTGTAGAGAAAGATCAGAGATCAAACAGAGCTGGAGGCTGAATTAATTTCCCTCTCTGGAGAAAATTATTCTAACAGTTTGTTGGGGATGAATGGAATGTACCTCACTCAAGAGAAAAGCAGTAATATGTTTTATTGAGGTAAAATAATAATGTGACAGAGTTCAATAAATTTAATGGAATTTAACAGTGGTTTACCAGGGTTCAATAAGTTGGGTGGCAAGATTCACCTTCTTAATTACTACATGGAAGAAACATACAAACGGAGATTGAGTTAGAATTGAGTTAGAGTGATTCACAGAGAAATCAGAGACAAAAAGGGTAAGGAAGACACTCCCATTGAGTCATGAGGTTCACAGTGGACCCCCTTGCTTTCCGAACTCCTTATGAAGCCTGAGTGTGGTGAAGTCTAATCTTCATCTCACACTTGGACAATGGTTTATGTCCAATGGAGTTATCTATACAAAGTCTATAATAATTAATATTGAGTATCTGCATGGATTAGTAATATTTCATTGGTATCAATTGAGTGTGTCACAGAGGATTCGTCACAAATATGGGACTTCTCAGCCTTGGGCAAGGAAGGGTCTCTTTGTCTCAGATAAGGGATCTCAGACCTTGAGAGATGTCCCTGGTGTGCAGTCCAGCTGAAGTTCAGGGAGAGTTCAAACAGGGTTCATTCTGATGGTAATGTTTATGGAGTGAGGTAGTTGGCTGCTAGTCAGCAATATAGGCAGGATAGCTACCTTCATTTTAGCTCTGATGTCTTGTTCTGTGCTTCAATTATCTTGCATTTTTGGGTTTTGAAGCTACCTTTCGAAATATCTTTCCAAGGCACCTTCACACCATTGTATTTAACCCAGGAGCTCTCCATCTGGCAGGTTCACCACAGGGTGTGTAGCCTATGTTGTTCCTTAGCCCAAAAAAACATAGGAGTCAAGTGTATCTTTCACACAGGTCAAGAGAAAAGTCATTAGAAAGGCAACATAAATATGAATGTGCTTTGTGTGGATCCTCAGATTGAAGACAGCTTTCCCCCTTCCGCTTAGAAATTTGTCTGAAGTACATTTGCTGTGGATGATTGTACTGGTCCGATGCATGTAGCAGTTAAACACTCTTTCTTGTCTGCAGCATGGCGACAGGCTATGCACTGCCCCATTCTAAGCATATATTTGCATAGCAGAAATTTAGGAGGCAAAGGCAGGAGGGATTAGGGATGGCTGTTTTAATGGAGTGTAGCACAGGATTGTCAGAACAACAGGTGGAAGATGGAATCTTCTGCTAGGACCTCTGTCTAAGTAAGTTGTTTCTTTTTGCTAGCTTGGAATTTGTAAAACAGCTTCTTGAAATGAGGATTTCATGAAATCTTTTACAAATGTAATTATCTCCAATAAATTTCATGTGCTTACTTTTTAAACAAGTAAGCAATAACTCTTTTAGTAACTTTGAAGGAGGGCTTGTGTTCACATTCAGCTGACCTGCTAAACCAGAGTAGTGAACTTAGTTTTTCAGAGTCATCAGCATAATGTTTCCTTCATGGTCTAGTTTTGGAAGGGGTGGTGTGCTCATCACTCACAGGAAAGGTAACAGATTTAGCAGTGCTTCTTTCCACCTCCTACACACCATCTATGAGATGGGGTGTTTAAGTCTTTTGAGTCCTCTCTGCGGATTTTTTGTTGAGCTTCATAACGCGTCTGGTTGGACTGCTGTAAATGCCTGCTGTTGTCCAAATTGAGAAATAAGGGAGGCTGGGAGAAGTAGTGAAACCGGTTTAAACAGCAAAGCTGAGGCCTTGCTTTGGAAATTATCTGGAGTGGTATAAACACCTTGATGACAGTTAAGATGAGGGTAGTGGGTTTGTTCTTTTGTTTTTTCCTTGTTTTGTTGTTCCTTCGCTCATTTTTTGCCTCTAGATTTTGCATTGTACATAATTAAATGGAAGCAATTAAACAGAAGCCTTTGCTGGTCTCCTGAAGGAGAATCACACTTGGCAATTCATCTTGGTATGCAGGCTATGAGAAGAGAACATGAAGAACTATCTGTCATACTGGAAATAAAATTGATGAGCATCGCTGATCAAGGTGTCATTTCCAAGTTAGCATGTTCTACAGACTGTTAAGGACATTGTGTTACTTCAAGTTTTGTCTGTGCATCTCGGATTTAAAGTTGGCTTGACAAAAAGGTAACTGTTTTGATCAGGACAGGTGGTGCTAAACCCAACCTGGAAGTGACCATTGACAAAAAGCTATTGAAAGCTGCACACACCTTGTTTCTGCTGATAAATCTCGTTAGCCTGGAAGTGCATTCTTTGTGCTAATTGTTACAAAGCCAAGTACATAACTGTTATTTCAGATGGATTACAAGGTTAATTGGCAGGTAAAGTTTTCTCTTTAACTCTGTCACTGCTTCTTGCTGCAGCTCCGAAATTTGTGCTGCCACTACATTAAACAGCTTGATCAGTTCCACAGTGCTCTTTATCCTTTACAGGAAGAAATAAAAAAGGAAATTACCCTTGTGTCAGGTGTTGTGTGTAAAGTTTGCAGACTGTTATGTTAATCCCATGTCAAGATCTGTTCCTGTTTTAGCAATCCTAAGCAAATTTAGCTAAAGATTGATCATAGCTGTGGATGCTATGTCAGAGGCTTTCTTGATTTGGGAATTAAGATGCACAGAGGATTAGGACCTGGTCCTAATCCTGTTGTCTGTGGAATTATAATGTTTCAAGTCTTTAGGTTTTTAAACACTGATTTGGTTTTTTAACTTTTGTTTTTTAGAGACAGAGAGAGAAAGCAAGCTCTCCCCCTTTGTTTTGAAAGTACCTGAATCATTTAGGTGAATGTAAGAAGTCTGCTCAACAGTGTTTAGAGTAACTCTCTCAAGTGAGGCTTCTTAGTACCTCTGCCACATGTTTTCTATTTTAACCTGTGGTAAGGAAAGAGTTACTACCAAACAGTCCTTTGGTGGAAGAAGAGGCAGAGGACAAGTAGCTTTAAATCTAAAAGCATGCACTGCTGTTTTAGGACAAGCAGGTAACAACAGGTTTCTCTCACACCTAGTGTTGATATCTCCTCTGAAATGCTCTGAGGTTTTTCTCTGTGTCCTCCAGTTAGCAGAGATCTATCTTCTGGAGACAAAGAGGATGATGGTGATGATGGTTCAGGTTCAGGAAGGATGGAAAGACTTGATGGAAGGATGGAAGAAAACTCGAAATAATTTGTAATTCTTGTTTTGACATGAACTGTCCACTGCTTGCAAAGATTAATTCAATGTGGTTGTTAAAATCATGACATGTTTCAAGCTACTGTATGGAGTGTATTGATGGAGAACTTCTGTGTTACAGTATCTTATCTATTATGTCTCTTATTGTAAGACTACCATGTATTTTTGGATCATGATATTGGAGATGCATTGCATTGTTTTGGGGTGTTTTGTTTTTTTTTTTAAATCTGTTCTGAGTGGGCATGGGGGGAAGGAAGGAAGGAATCTGCCTGGCTTATCCCTAGACATTGTGGCCTGTCTTTCACAACCCCTGCCTCTGTTGATGACTGGCTCTCTTTGTTAGAACAACACACTGCACTTTGACAAAATGTCACTGTGAACATGCCGCCGTTTGAGACTGATTTGAGAGGTGGGGGTAAAGAACTGTAGAAATCTTGTTTATCACTGCATCAGAGGAGTTTTCTTCCTCACAGTGAGGCATTGCATGAAGTTTCCTCAGTTGTTTTGGAGCAAGCAACTAACAGAATTTTGGAAAGTCTGCTAGTAGGATCCAAGCTACACAAGCTTGGCAGTTAGGGAGCTTGACCAACAAGCTGGTTGATGGACTGTGGATCTCAAGAAGCACAGCATGCCTCAGTCCCAAAATCAAAGGCCAGGAGACAAGAGTCCAAGACAGACTTGGGTCACGCATTTGTTATTGGAGGGCTGTGTGAGAAAGAATCATTCACTGAAAAAAAAAAATAAAAATAAAAATGCTTGACTGCAGGCTTCTCATTATCGTCTTTGTCCAGGAATACTAGACAGGCTTAATTGCTTTAATGCATTAATGTTAAAACTAGTTGTGCATCAAAGGTAAGATTTTCTATCTTCAGCCACTCAGTGGTGCCTTGGTGAGCAGGTAAACTGAATTGCGGTCACTGGGGCTGCCCAAGAAGTAAGGAAGAGTTTCAGCATTTGACAGGCGATTGCAGAAAAAACAAGTGGAACTGAATGGACATACTAATATAAAATAATCTAAACTACATACACGGGTACGTATGTAACTGGTAATGTGGAACTAGAGTACTTAGCAATGATAGTACATTGTTTTGTAGTTGTTCTGGTTAATAGCATCCTTTCTCAGTCACGAATCTAATTAAGCTGGCCACAAAGAGTGCATAGTTTCATTAAGCAAAATAAGTTCTTGGGATATTTCCATACAGAGTTTTTACCCCCTTTATTTTTTTTTTTTTTTTGGACTCAGTGTTCAGAAAAGTTGTGACTCATTTCTGCTTAGCTTTTGCTGTTGGAGCAATGTGTGTTGCAATGTTCAAATTTTTGTTAATAATATCAACCATCGTCTGGTAAAGTTGTATATGATTGTATATGAGAGAGAAATTATAGTAATTGGCCTTGACAACCAAAAATGCCTGAGAGTTTTGCCACCAGGCATTATTGAATAATAATTAGAAAGAACTCTCTGGAGAGTGGAAATAAATAGGGTGTGTAATTTTACTGGCTTTAAAATGTGACATGACAATATTTTGTTCTTCTTTGTATTGTTCTTGCATAGCATCTTGAGTGTCCTCTTCTCTACTGTGGGAGTCAGCGTTAGTCATCAAGGCAGGTGCTCCATGCCAGAGACATCGAACAATAGGTGCATAATGTCCATATATTATAGAGCAGTAAATAACATTATATTCTTACCATAGAAGAGTGGTGTTAGGGTCTGTTAAATTCATCCCTTGATTCCATTTCATATGTGTCTTTGGCTGCCTGAAGCTGACTGTCAGTTCTATCTTGTACTATGATTTCTTTGACCAACCTGGTAAGTCTTGAAGATTGATAAGATTTTAAATAAAGTAGAATTTATTAGTGAGAAGAGGGTAAGGT
Source organism: Nycticryphes semicollaris (assembly GCA_013400055.1). Lineage (NCBI taxonomy): Eukaryota > Metazoa > Chordata > Aves > Charadriiformes > Rostratulidae > Nycticryphes > Nycticryphes semicollaris. The sequence goes on along the minus strand of VXBJ01002547.1, from coordinate 812,007 downwards.
TGGTACAGTGGCAGATGAACAAAGGTGACAATTAAGTTTTCTTACTTCCTTTTACAGTAAGATTTTTTATTTCACTGTTTTCTCAGCCATCTCAGCATGGACTTGCACTTTGATGGTGAGTACAGCAAGGAAGGATGAGGCAAGACAGGAAGAGATGATGTTCTCAGTCAAACCCACTCAACAGAAAAACTTGTCTTCCATTTACCTGGTGTTCACTTTCTATTCTGCTTTCTATTCAAGATTGTTCTGGTCATTAAGTACCTAATTACGCCATATAAACAGTTTTGTTTTTTCAAGACTATGTGGAGACTGAACATCTGAGAATCTGAGATAATTTGGTGCACGGCCAGATTTCTTACTGAATACTATATTGCGCTTCTTGATCATCAGTACTAATATAATTGTGATATTAGTAAAAAGATTAAGAAGTACAAAAGCCAGGGAGCAGGATGTTCTTGTCAAAGGGAAATTTTTCAGTTCTTCAGCTGTGAATACACAAAATAATGTTTAGTCAAGTGTTGCACATAAGTGCTTCACAATAAATAACAAAAAAAAGAAAATCACAGATGTTAGTTGTGCTATTGGAATACAGATCATCCAGACTGTCATGTGTTTGTTTTCCTGAAGTACTATTGTATCAATATGCATTTAGTATGTGCTGTGGTCAGTGAGGCCTTTTAACTTATTTTCTTATATGAAAGACCAGCATTTTTCCTACTCTGTATGCAGACTTTTTAACTCTGTAGTAAGTAATAATTTATAAACAATCTGGGGTTTTTTGTTTGTGTGGTTTTTTTCCTGCTTTTCCCCTTCTCCTTCCTCCTTTCCCAGCCCAAGAGGTTCAAGTCTTCACAGCCATATTCTTTGAAATACAATAAGCTATGAAAGTCTTCTTCAGATTGCCAGAAAAGCAGACAATTATTGCAAGGTGGTGGGAGTTTTTGATCTGACACCAGACAGAGCAATCGCAAGGCTGGTGGACTTTGGGTTCTCAAGAAGTTATTTTTATGAGGTCAGAATGGTAGAACACTTTCTGTCCTTCATGGCCATCACTGGAAGGAAAGGGGTTTAGGTGGAAATAGAACATAAGGAAGTTTTTTGGCTCCTGTAGAGATGGATTCTTTGAAAATTCTTCATTCTTATTCCTGATAGTGATCAAGGATGGAGACAAGTTTACAACAGGGAAACATTTCAGAAGAATAGACCTGCAGCTATTCACATATCAGTGAGCTGTGTGTGAAATATTACACCAAAGTAATTATTACACTTTTAATTTCAGAGGAAGAATTTTGCCTTGGTTTTGGTTTATCTTTGTCGTACCTTCTAGTGTATGCTAATTCTTTCCACCAGGTGATTTAAGTGTTATTTTACTGCTTGGGCTGTATTTGTAGTATTACCTTCCTACCAGAACACATATGCAGTAGCATGAGACATATGATAGCAGTTCCATTCTATGCGTGTTTTTCTTGACAATGTCTTTCTTCTGTGTCACATTATTTAGATGGGATTGGCTCAAGTACCACATATAAATGTCTATTTCTGTTTGAGAAAAGAGATGGGAAACTGAATTAAGTGTTCATTGCCAGATAGTATTTAAAGATACAGTTCTATTCATTCAGACAGTCTGTACTGGCAATGCTGAGCTCATATGTGACTTGTGTTGCTCAATCCAGACACAGTAGATATAGAAGATGCAGAAACAACTGGATTTTAGAAGACAGCGAGCACCATGAATCCTAGTCAATCTCTCAGCATTGACTGCATTTGCTTCAAGACCTATTGTTATGGAGAGTGAATCACTTTACCTCTTGCATGGATGGGGAGGAGGATCCCTGGAAGTGTTCAAGGCCAGGCTGGATAGGGCTTTGAGCAACCTGGTCTAGTGGGAGGTATCCTTGCCCATGGCCCAGGAGTTGGAACTAGATGATCTTTAAGGTCCCTTCCAATTCTAACCATTATATGATTCTATGCCTTGTCCTGTAATGCATTGAGAGGTGATGCGTGCAGGGCAGTGTGCCTGTAGCTGATATGTTGATAATTCTTCTTCTAATTCTGGGCCAGACCCACCAAAACCACATTCCCCAATCAATAAGGATTGTCTTCTAAACACCCACAGTGTTTCCCTCGAACCTAGAATGAACTGAAATAAAAGCTTGTAAGTAGAACATGACATGATTTTTAGTAATATTTGGGTGAAGAGTCCTGTGCTGTTGTCTGAGGTCATGCTGTATCCTGAAGAGTGCAGTTTGGATGGATGGAGGAGGGTTTTTTTTATTTTATCCAAGAAAAAAAAATGCAACACAAACGGAGCTCACTAGAATAGGATCCTCCAACATTTAAACTGACAAAAATAATTAGTCCTTACATTCTGAAGAGTATGCAGATTATTTCAAAGACTTAAAACCCAAATGTCATTTTTCGTCTTTGGAACAGATGCTTCTAGTCTGTTGGAAATGTGAGGCAGGAAGCCTGGATTTCTCTCACTGGTTGGGAGGCAGAAGAATATAAGCTACGTTAATTAGTCCAGTTAAACATTGATGTCAGAGGTGGGAACCTGAACTGGCCAATTGTCTGCCAAACGTATGCATGTATCTAGGCACAGATTCACTTCCTCAGTATAGATTTTGGCACTTACAGGAAGTGTTTAGTTGGCTCAGGGGAACATTCCCTGGGGCTTTACCAGGAACTATTTACATTAGTTAAAATTCACCAGCACTGCTAAAGCATTTTAGAAAGCATGCTGTCAACAGTTTCTGAACAGTGAAAGAAATCTTGACACCATCTGTCTAGTCAGGCACAGCCCAACCCTGATGAATCGTTTGTCCTCTTAAACTTAAACTAATTAAAATTTTATTTGGGTGATGACTGTTTGTCTTCAGCTTTTTAAAGATTAAGTTTTTTACAGTAACAGGGAGACAAAACTTGGTAGCAATCTCTTTGAACAACATTCTATTTGAAAGCTTCTAATACAGAGGCAAGGACCACTGTGAAATTCAAACATGATATTGAGTTTTTCAGACTCAGAGCTACGTCTTTTGGTATTGCTGCTTCAGAGTGTTTAGTGTTGAGCCTGATTTGCAATGTAGATTTAAATTGTTCATTGTAGTTCTTGAAACTATAACCATCACTGACACGTTTGAAGCTTTTTTAGGGTGTTGATACTGTTGTAGATTTTGGAAGGAAAAGAAATCGTTTAGGATTTTTACACCGTTTGCTGAATTAAAAGGAAATGTTTCCTAAGTTCTGTTGAGTCAAATCAAACTCAAATGGCTGGAACTTCAGTTAACATGTGTTGCCATAGCCTTATTTATTTCTCAGGTCCAAAAATTCTAAAAATGAAAGTATAAGAATATCAGCTGTAGTTTGTCTGGAAATTACTCAGCGTCACTGCTATTGATTTTGGTTTGGTATTTTTTTTTTCTTTTTTCTGGGATGGACCAGGTCAGAGTGAATGTATATTCAGTTTGGAATATAATAGCAGGCTGGGAAATCCCTTTGTCTAGAATGACATTTTATAACATGAGACACATTTCATACTCAGTAGGCAACACCATCCTGTTGCTACAGAAGAGAAAATTATTTAACTCCTAAATAATTCCTGGGAATGACAGCAGTGAGCATTCACTATGGAGGACAGAAATTATTTTCCTCCTCATAGGGAAAAGGGGAGAATTATGAAACAAGCAAAAACAGAGGGATGAGTGTCTTGCAACTTCTGTATCCCCAGCAAGAATATTTTTCTTGCTATTTGGTGGTGCTATTTGTGATTTCCATTGCCATTAGCTTGAGTAGACATTGATCTTACAGTAAAAACATTAGAAAAGTACTTAAGAACATTTATCCACGGGATTATTCAGTCTTAAGAGAACTAATAGTATGAATATTTACAGGGGTAAATACTATTCTCCCTCGGGGAGATATGGTAAGTATCAGGAAAAGTAACAGCCAAAGCAGTCCCCACCTTCTTGAGAACTTCCCTCCAACATATTGGAACCAATCATATGGTGGAGATAATTGTAAAAGCCATAAGGCTTTTAAATCATCATATCTCTTTTCATATCCACAGAGGACAGAAATGGCCTTTCGTTCATTCTGAGTTCTTGTACTATCCCTTCCACATGTGTAAGGTATTTTGAACACATTGTTTGTATAAGGGAGGCATTCCTGGCTACCTTTTTTTTCCTTCTTGGTGCCAACTGACAAAGGAGTCACATTGATTTCCTTGGGACGTGAGTAGTTGCTACAATTCTCCATCTTCCCCCACCCTGGAAATTATAATTAGATCTTTTAGTCCCTTTGCTTATAAACACATCAGATACAAGAACCTAAGAAGAGCTAGAAGCATTGATGTGGCATGGGAGTCTCATCTCAAAGATGTAGGACATGCATGATATTCTCTTACTCCAAAATATTTTCCCTTTAGCAGCAGAGTCTTGTACTTGAAGGACTTCTGACCTCAGAGGTGCCATTAGGCTGTATGAAAGGTGCTGTGTTTCGGTGATACCCTTCGACTTGTCCAGCACTGCTTTGAACGCATGTAACCCTCTGCAGCCACAATGTCCTACCATAAAGAGTTTCACAGCCTAACTGTACAGTCTGTGTGAAAATACTTTTGCCTGGTTTGATTGTGGCACTGGTGATTTTATTTAATGTCCTTTAGATTTCATCTGTGAAGACAGCTGACCTATCATTCTGTATCATCTTTGTGCTGTTTAGCAGGTAAAGGTCAAGTTGATCATCAAAAAATGTCAAATCTGAGTTCTTTCACTTGCTTTTCATCATGATATTTTTTGGTGTTAACTGGGTTTCTGGCTTTATTTTTACTTCCTGAAAAATATACATGTTGTAAAAATGTAGGATTTCCCTTTTTCTCCTGTTATATTATGTAACTAACTTAATCAGTAGAGCTGTGTTCTTGTCATAGACTGAATGGTCATAAGAAACTGAGGAGGGGGGAAGGATAATCCATTCATTTTCATGCTACTAGAGACCTTTTTCACACGGTACATTTTCTCATGCTTATTTCTAAACTCTGTTATGCAGAAAAGAAATTTCAGCTGTTGCGTCCACAAATGATGTGTGAACAGATTTCCGTTTCCATGAATTTGCCTATTATTCAAAATCATTTGGCTGTTCCAGCCTATTGATTGTTCTGTCTTTGTTATTTGCAATTTATCTGTGTTCTGCATTTGATCACTGTGTGCAATGTTCCTACTCTTGGCTAGAAAGTCTTCCAAGCTCATAAAGCCCTTCTGAAGGGGCTGTGCAAATACTCTGGCAAATACATTACCACATGCGTATTTGCAGTGGCTTTTCATATGTATGATAATAGAATGTAAATAAAAGAAATGGTGAATGTAATTGAAATGGTTATAAGAATTGTGTTTGTATGAGTGTTCTGGAATATTTTGCGATGGATTAGTGTTACTACATCTCCTGGATACTTTTTTAAATGGATGTTGTAAAGGCACTGTCTTCAAATTTCTATCCTCTACACCACTGAGACAGGAATTCATTCTGGATATTTCTGCATGATAAGCCTTAAGTTATTTTATACTTTATTTGAAATAAATGAATTTCCATAAGCAAAAGTAACACTTAGTCCAAGGCAAAAAAAGACAAAAGGCATGCAACTACTCCTGTCCCAGGAATTCTCTAATACAGTAATTTGGACATCTGCTTAATTAAAAAAAAAAAAAAAAGTAAGACTAAGCAGTGTCTTTCTATTGAGAGCATCATTGCAGCTGATGTTGGAAATTTTGGTGGGAAAGGGAATCTGCCATTGTGAGTATGTATTGGCGTTAGCTGGGCACTTATTTGGTAGATTGACTTACTGAGATAGTTGATTGTGCTGACTTTTAAACCGTTGTCATTAGCTTTCAGAGATAACAGCCAGAAGTGAAGGGGAGAGGTGGCATCTCTGTGCTTTCATTTGGGTCTTTCTGTGGTTTTGAGCATACATGTATGCAACGGTTACACTTGGATTACACTCTCAAGGTTTCCTGATAGAAATAGTTGTGGGGTTTTTAAATGGAACTTTAGGCTCCTGAACAAGTATAGAAGTGGCTTCTGGGATAAATTCTGCAGGTTTTTGTGCCCTGAAATTCCATTTTGAGATTTTTCGAGGTATTTTTCTATTGCCAGCATTCAGATATCCTTCCACTTCATTACCACTTCTAAATATGCGACTAGTACACTGTCTTTTCTGTCAAGATATTTAGGGAAGATGTTTTAAAAATCCCAACCCTTTAGTAACCAATGAGGCACCTCCCTTCAAATTAACAAGCTATCGTTCATTGGTATTCTTTCTTTTCAGCCTCTCAGTTTGAATTCATAAGGCCTTGTTTTTATTCAAAACAATTTGAATTATTTTTTAATTAAGATTTCAAGGTACAACACCGGCTTTATTAAAATCTAAGTGTATTAATTCCACTATGCCCCCTTAATCCACTAATTTTGCAATTCTGTGCAAAAGAAGCTATCTCATCAGGCAAGATTTTCTCTTTTGTTTCATTGCTGTTGGTTCTGTTTCCCTCCAGGCCCAGCATTTTCAGCTGTGCATAATGCTGGCCTACTTCTTTTACCAGTGCAGTTAGTGAGAGATTTACTGATCTCTTCTGGGATAGCAGGTTTAGGACATGTGTGGTGTCATTCACAAATTCCCCCCTGGATGTCCTACTTTTTGTTCATGAAGTGCTAGAATACCAATGCAACTGCCAGTTGATTTTTATTGATGCTTATTTGAAACCACATGAAGACCTTCTTAAGTATTCAACAGAAAATTTAATGGGAGGGTAACTAGACTTTAAAAAAACACCATGGCATTTCACTTCTAGGGGCTTTTTTTTTATGTTTTGATTTGGGTTTTCTTTAGTTTGTTCATGTGTGCTTGTCCTTGTTATTTTACTCCTTCCTCTGAAGCAGCTAGAGGTAAGGTTGCCTCCAGGGAACTGGGAAGGTTCTTACTCTATCTTTAAGGCTATGAAAAAAGAGCAATGGTGTTTGCTTGAGAAAGTGGAATAACATACCCATTTTAGCTTTTTAATGATGGAATTCTTTCCTATCAACCTCTACTGTCTGTGCCATGGGAACCCATCCTTGGCAGCACCGAAAGCAATTCAGTGAAGCTTTGTTTGCAGATTACTCTACAATTTTTACTATTTCCAGGTAAAGGAAACTTAAATTGCTGGTTGTCCTGTTACATTTTAAAGAGCAACAACTAATTATTTCGTTTCCTTCTCAGCAGCAATAAAATAAGTGATGTCATTATGGCATTAAAAATTAGGACACTTTCCAAGGCAATTGTTGAGTCACCCATAATCAGGATTCTAACTTCAGGGTGTCCAATTTGAGATTCATTAGAAGGGTCCTAAAATAGGTATTTCTAAATTGCCTACAACTGGGCTCCTCCAGTGTTACTAATTCTGAACTGCTCTTAAATGAACACAGACTTGGCCAAAAAGCCAAACATCAAAAGTTCCTCAAGCTGGTGATTAAAACCCCACACTCCACCCAAATGCGTGCCATAAATAAGGGACGTACTCCTACCATGACAAAAATTAGTTGAGGAGAAAAAAGGCTCATGGTAAAACTCGTAAATGTCATCTTTGTTAGAAAGGCTCGTGTAGGAGCCTTTTCTAAAAAGGAGGATTCAGTACGATGTGAATAAATGAGTACAGACTTGTGAATAACACAGTAAATCTTTGAGTCTTGCATTATGCAGTATGTTGTCGGGTACACTATTTTTTGCTGTTTAATTTGTACGATGTACTGTTTCACCAACTACAATGCAGCCTTGAAATTGCTGCTTTTTTTGGGAAAAGGAAACCAAATAGGGTCATTGGTTTCATTTGTTTGAGCCTCTGAGAAAGATACAATTTTGTTCTGTTCAAAACAAGTGTAGTCCAGAGATGTTGGAGAGTCTGAGGACTACAAGTGCATAACACTGCAAGTACAGATTAGGGCAAGTCAAACAGAAGCTTTGTCAACTATGCACAGGATAAGAGAACATTGGGATGGCGTCTTCCTCTCTGAGCCCCATCCTCTGCCAAGTGATTGGCAAGACCCAATGTATAGACTCTTTCAGAGAAAGAGGTGAAGCCAGTCATTCCCCTGTTAGCAAAGCCAAGTATCTATCTCTGGGAGGGACGGATTCAAGTAGCTTGCTAACTGCCCCAAGTTCAAAGAAGGAATGAAATGGTAAGACACATGACAATGTGAGGAGACAGCTTTTGGTGTAGCCCATAAGAGTTGCACACCCGGTGTTACCTTAGCTCAGGAGCGGGGGAGTTGGAAACTGCTAGACTTTAGTTGAAAGGAAAGTTTTTTAATTAGGATGAACTTCTACTAATAATAATTTTACCACCACAGAGTGACTGAGGGAAACCAGAGATAATTTAAATATATAAGATTTTTCTAAAGGCTGTAGCTATAGTCACAAAAGCAAAGGGTGTGACCTCTGTTTGGGAAGTTCAGATGTGTTGTTCACTGTGATGGCTTAATTTTTCTCTACCTTTGCTGAAAGTTCAGCACTTTCAATATTTCAATTAACTACTTTCCCACTAAAATACATTTTGATGCGTAATTCTGCAAGGAAGTGGATTTATTATGGTTCTTGATGATTTCTTTGAACAATATGAGAAACACTAAGGATTCTGACTAAAAAAAAGAGTCAAAAGACAAACAGAGTTAGAATGGAGATAGCAACAAATGAAGATTGGCTACAGTACATGTCAGGTGGATGTTCAGAGTGAGTTATGACTTTTGCCAGAAACTGGTGGAGAAATCGCTGCACCACTAAAATCAGGGATTGCATCTTCCACCAGCATAATCCTGCTGTGACCAACCTGAACTTGGCATTAACTACCAGTTGAAGCCTTGTCCAAGAGCATGCCTATCAAATCTCCTGAGAAGGAGCTCACAAATGGAAGGTGATCATGCTTAGCTACACTTTGAGGACTCAACTTCAGATTTTCCTGCAGGAAAAGTAAATAAACCCACTTAGTCGTTTGAGCAGAAGAGAATCCAATACTAATACATACTCTCTCTATTATTATTTTTTTAAGGGCAATGAACAGAGGTGCCAGAGATTACAGAAAGAATGACAGATAGTGTATTTGCTCCAATGAGAGATTGGAGATAAGTAGTGGGCAGGATACGTTTCTGTGTTTGAAAGATCAACATGGGGGCTGAATGAATATCAGAGTTTGTAACCTACACTAAATAATGAGGGTATGCAACCAAAACAGCTACACAACCTGCAACTAAGGTAATGATAGGAACAGCATACCACTGGAGAAGCAATCTGCACTATTCCAAAGGACAGTATGTGAAAATAATAAAAAAATTAGTTCAACAGGCAAAAAGTTAAAAGCAGTGACAGCATATCAAGTGAACCAGCAAATTATCCAAGATGCAGAATGTGGCTGAAAAACAGTTGAAGGTTTCCTTTTTCCCACAACAGTTGATCTTTTTTGGGGGGGAAAAAAAAAAAAAATATTCATCCCAAACAGCATTATTTGGGTGATACACAAACTTTCATATAGGTCACTCTGAAAACCTGTTTAAATAAGAAATTTTTTTCCTCTATATAAGATTTGTGTCTCTTCCTTTTCTCTGCTGAGAACTGGGAGTGTGTTGTGTATGTTAAGTGCACACAGGCAGGATTTCTTTAGAGAAGACAGAGGAATTCAAAGGGCAAGTTATTAATAGGATGAAACTGGGGAAGATGGAACATGTGAAGGCTTTGTCAGGACACTTTGACATATTTAGTTGTATTGAAGCTCATAAAATTCAGAGATGTAATCATTAACAAGTAGATGTTTTGCCCTTGGAAGGGCAGTCCGAAAACACAGTAATAATGTTTGATAATCTGCCTGATAGCAGACCAGCAAGTAGCCGAAAGAGCCTTCATGAAAGTTTGAGAAGTGACATTGGCAGTTAGTGACCCTGCAGTGAAGTCTGTACATCTTCTCAGCATTTCAAGAGAAAATCAGAAGTGGGAATGTTGTATTGTACTGTAAAAAAAATAAAATTCTATGAATTGCTGTTCTGATGGGAATTGGGACAGTGATGTTCAGTTAAGGATTAGTGTATGGAGCAGGGAAGAAAATTCAAGGTTGGATGGATCAAGTGAAGCTTTTTCCAGGTTCTTCCAGTACTAGTTGAAAATTAAATGACTGATACTGAACACCAGCTGTATCTGTAATGGAAAGGATCACTGAAACAACTTCCACAAAAGTAAGATATCTTAAGGGCAGATTGCTAAGCAAAATTAATTTTTAACTCTTGAGTTTAAAATGCCTGGGATGCATTTTGAGCTGCTTTGAAATTTGGATCAATGGACAGAGGCTGCTGCAGGAATAGGAGGAACGGTTCTGCTGTCATAAACTTCCTGTGTCTTTGCATTGGATCACTGAACATCTTATGAGCCCCATTTCCCTGCTGAGCTTCTAGTAAGTTTCTGCCTTGCCTTTGTAAAAAGTAAGAACTTGGCATCCCATTGTAAGCACAGTGTGCAAAGCTTTCAAAACAGGCAAATTCATGGATGTGGTTGATAGTGGTGTAGAGACCGTGTTGGATCTCACACAGTCCATGGCAGACTTTGAGTAGCACTCTTCTCAAAAACCATGTGCAAGACCAGTCAACACGACATATTTTGTGCTGTGTGATCTGTAAGACTTTATAGAGGGATCAGGGCAGGCTGGGTCGATGGGCTGAGGCCAATGGTATGAGGTTCACCAAGGCCAAGTGCCAGGTCCTGCACTTGGATCACAACAACCCCATGCAGTGCTACAGGCTTGGGGAAGAGTGGCTGAAGAGCTGCACAGCAGAAAAGGACCTGGGGCTGTTGGCTTGTAGTCGGCTGAGTATGAGCCAGCGGTCTGCCCAGGTGGCCAAGAAGACCAACAGCATCCTGGCCTGTATCAGGAACAGTGTGGCCAGCAAGACTAGGAAAGTGATTGTATTCAGCACTGGTGAGTCTGCATCTGGAATGTTGTGTGCAGTTTTGGGCCTCTCACTTCAAGAAAGGCATTGAGGTGCTGGAGTGTGTCCTGAGAAGCTGGTAAGGGGTCTGGAGAACAAGTCTTACAAAGAGTGTCTGAGAGAACTGGGGTTGTGTAGCCTGGAGAAAAGGAGGCTGGGGGGAGACCATATCACCCTCTACAACTACTTGAAAAGAGGGTGTAGCACAGTAAAGGTTGGTCTCTTCTCACAAGTAACAGATGATAGGACGAGAGGAAAATGGCCTGAAGTTGCACCAGGGGAGTTTTAGATTGGAATAGTTCCTTCATTGAAAGGGTTTTTGGGCATTGGAACAAGCTGCCTGTGAAAGTGATTGAGTCACTAGCTGTGGAGGTATTTAAAAGACATGTAGACATGGTGCTTAGGGACAAGGTTTAGTGATGGTCTTTGCTGTATTAGGATTATGGTTGGACTTAATGATCTTAACCATCTTTTCCAGCCTTAATGTTTCTATTTGCCAGGAGGTGATGAAGTGAAAATAGTCGCCAAAATTACTAGGTCTCATCAGTTACATAGCTGTTATTATAACAGTAACAGTAGGGAAAAAAAATAATGAGGCATTACATGCGAGTGATGGAAAGCGGCTTTGAAGCTGTCTTACTAGCTTTTGAGTTTTTGAGAGATCTTATTTCCTCACTTAATTCACATATTTCCCATCACAACCTCTAGAGAAACAGAGCAATCATAGGCAAGGACTTAACAGTTTCACCAAAGCTACCGTGAGACGTTTCCTTGCATTACACTATGGAAGTTGGATTAGTAATGATAACTTTTGCCAGTTCATTTCTTTTTCTTATTGATTGTACTCAGTAAGAACTTAAGAGAGTGTTTCCCTCGCTATCTGCACCTTGTTTACATGTGTTCTGTTCTTTGTTTTTATACTAATTTCTTAGAAGCCAAGTAACATAAATAGATTTTTTCCACATTTAAATAAACAATTTATTGTTTTAAGGAAAAGAAAAATAAGTCCACATTACCAATTTGAAAAGCACTGTAGAAGTGTGAATGCCAGGATAAATTTCTTCTAAAACAATTTTTTTTTTCAGGTTGGTAGGTTAGGAGTGAAGACTACTCTTCCCCTTCTTACAGATGTTGTTGGGAAATGGCTGTGTGGGATCCTTAATTATTCCCACTTTGTAGACAGGAACAGCAGGACAGCTGCCTTGACTTTGGCCTCAGGAAATGTTACTACAAAGAGACGGGAGCATAGTTTTTTGCCCGTGGCAGTGACCCACTCTCTTTTTTTTCTTGCTCTTCTGTAGCTATTTGCTAGTGTTTTGTGGGTTCTGCTTGCATGGTTACTCTTAAAAACTTCCCCTGCTCCTCCTCACTGCCCACTCACCTCTCCTCTCCCTCCTAGAACCAAGGATGATAGTTCACCACATGGGCAATTGAAGGCTTGGGGATCTGCAGAAAAATGCTGTCACCGTCTGTGTACAGTTACCGTAGGACTGTTTTCTGAAATGATGATGCTTTCCAATATCACTGCTGTTTCCTAACTACATCCATGGGCACTTTTTGTGTCCATGCAAGTTAAAGTTATGGTAATGCTAGAGGGGTTCACATGATGTAGATAACATGCTATGAGGCTGACAGGCTCCTATTTTGGATTTTATTACAATTTCTAAACATCCAAAAGTATAAGCCTAAGAGAGAAATGACAGTTCTAGTCCTGAAAGCTTTGCAACCAGGAAGCCTGATCCAAAGCTGACTGGGCTTTTGGATATAATGACTTTGGACCTGGGCGTTTTGTTTTAGTGCCAAGTACGTTAGCCTCATGTAGTTTTGATCAGGTAAAACATGAACTTGAAAATGTGATGATATACTAGAGGCTTGTTTTCTTCTTAGGAACATGCTCATTTTCTTCTCAGGAAGCTATTGCAGTGTGGGAGCTCACTAGTTAGTTCAAGGATGCCTTTTGACCACATGTTGGTGACCATTGTTAGTAGCAGCTATTGAATGATGCCCAGGTAGTCATTTGATCTGATTTGTAGTAACTTAAAAAGGTGGGCTCCTGCACGTGTAAAACATATGTCTGCTTAACCCCTAATATCTGTAGTGGCAGTAGCAGCCAGAGACCAACCCAGCAGATCATCTCATGTTCTCTCCTCTTTCTTCTCTTTCTTAAAATTAATGGCTAAAAAATAAACATAATTTAAATGATTGATTTAGATGATCTGTACTGACAGATATATAGATAAAAATCTGGCCAGATTTTCAGAAAAGACTAATTAAATAGGATATACTTCAAGAAATAGGTTTCTAAAAGCTGTCTTGTGTTGATTATCCAACTACCATTTGCTAATTCATCCAAAAGAATTCATTACAGGACAGTTATAAATTATTATCTTCTCTAGCAAAATTACTCATAGTGGATAAACTATAACGACATAATTATCTAAGGTTTAGGCAATTTTGTTTTACTGTACACTTAAATTATATTGTGCAACATAATATACCTGATAATATCTCAAAGTAAAAGTATATTAAATCAAGGATTTTCCATTTCCAGTGTATTTTACACATTTTGTCTATGTTTTCTTATCTAGTGTAATATAATTAGGGACTTCTGGGTTTGGTGCTGTTTTATTTGACATATCAAATAAATGTTTTAATATTAATTTTAGTAGTGCTGTTCTATCAGTTCTTTCATTTCCTGCTGTGAAAAAACATGGGTTGGTCTACATGGCACCCAGGAAACCTCTGTGCAGAAAACAGGGTAATAAAAATGACAACAACAAAAAAAGTTGATATTCAGAAAATAGGCTAAGGCTTGTAGTTGTGCAGCAGAAAAGCACAAAATTTATTAAGTAGTTAGTGAGCTCCTGTGGAGGAGGACTGGCTTTGTTTTATTGAGGTTGGAGTCTTGGCAGCAAAGGAGAGAGGGAGGTGACTTTATAAGAAACATTCAAACATTCTGAAATCCTGGTTTTCTCCTGGCTCAGCTGAGGGGGAAAAAAACTTGTAACAGTTGTAAGGAGATGGCTAGCTGCGCCGTTTCATATTGGAAAATACAGAAAGTGAAATATATGCAACTCTGAAAATTGCCTCCTACAGATCACACTACAAGAAACACCAGGACTGTGTTTCTATAAAGGACCGTGTGTGTGCTTGGGTTCATTCTTCTGTGTGGGCATGTCAACTTAAGGGGGTGTGTGCAAAAATCCTGAGCAGGATCAGGACATTAGGGTGCTGTAGTTAAAATAAGTTGAGCTGTACGGGTATCGTTTGTTGAATCTTTCTCATGGAAACCCCCGTGTTTGGGCTGAGTGAGAGTCATAGGGATCAGGGTTACATCATGCTCCTTCAAACCTGCTTGCACCAGCTATCTCAACTGCTGTATATTTCTTAATATATACGGCATCAAAATAGCTTCAAACCTGAGGGCAAGAATTGTTTTCTGGCTGAGGTAGATGCTGGTGGTGATACAGGCCTGACATGAGTCAGGTATTAGTCATGGAGCATTCTGCACTTCCAAAGATGCAGGCTGTAATTTGGTTTGCAGAGAACGAAGTGGTTTTACGTAGCTCAGCCCCTACTTCCCATTTCAAACAGATGAGCAGGATGACAGGGTTAAAGACTCAGGGCTGGGACCGAAGTTTTAGTTGATGCCTACACCAGGGATGCAATGGAGAGAGAGCAGGGGGTACTCTGTGTGTTTCACAAGCACTGGCTACACCTAAAGTGACACAAATCAGTCCCATCTCAGTTGCGCTGAGTGATGAAGAGCACCTGTGAGCAGCACTGCCTGGGCTGCTTTTCTCCACCTGCCAGCTGAGGGTGTGCTGGTACCTCTCCAGTGCCTACGGCATTTTCATGAGCTGTGCCCTGCTGTCAGCAGGCAGTGTCTGTGACACACTTTCTGCTTAAGAATAGCAAAATCCTTCTTCACTTTACATAAAAATAAAAACCGCGTGAAGCAGCTGAGTAGCTTGTAATCCTGATAGTGTAAAGTTGGCAGGAGAAGCAGAGCTTTCACTCCTTGCTTCTAGACGCTAACACGAGCTGTGCTTAGATAAGGAGGGAATGAGATGGATGTGTGGTTCAGTGTTTGAACATTGCCTGATTCCTAAAGGCAGAAAGTTCAATTGATTTCCCTGTCAAGAGTTTATACCAATTTAAAAATGGGGCTTGCAACGTGATTTTTTTCAAATATCCCAAAGTCGTAGTTAAAACTGGATTTTTGCGAGACTCAATACACTACCTTGGATCTTAAGCCTGATTATCTCTGTGGTGACTCTATGGAAGCTGAGCTACTTTGAAAAATAGTCCCTGGAGTATACTTCATACCATAATAAATTTTCCAGTCTGAATCTGTCTAAATACTTTTAACTCGCTTTTGTGAGCTTATTGCTTGCACTGGTTTTCTCAGGCATCAGGTAGATTGGAATTGGTTTTATTTATTTTAAATAAAATGCAATTGTGTAATTTTGATTATGTGAGCTGAGAGCGTGAGAAAAATACCCAATATCATGAGAAGGGTGACTAATGTTGGCAACACTGGCAATGCTGATAGATGTTAGAAAGTAAAGGAGAGCAGATGGCATTTCATGAGTTTTTGAGTGCTTTTCTTATATTGATGCCTCTAATGTAGCCCTTTATTTTGAGGGCTTTTTAACCCTTTTCCTTCTCTCACAAAAAAAAAAAAAAAAGAGGGGATAATCATAATTTTTTCAAAGCAGAGACTGTTATGGTCGCATCTGGTGGTGTCGCAGTATTGTACCTCTGCATTTGTACAGATAGTTTGTGCTTGGAAACCACTGCTTTGTATCAGCAGCAAGCATTTTATTTTCAACTTTTCCCTCCAAAACTTCTTGGAAAAAAACCCCAAAATTGTAAGTGCACATGGCATGCTCTTATCTTCAAAACCATGGCAAGCCTCTGGGATTATTATGCTTTGTAGCAGTGCAAATCTCATCACTCCACCCTTCAACTGAACCTGGAGAAGCAGTCTGGGAAATGGTGAGGTTTTCCAGAGGAGGGACTGGGGACTGGGAGCCAGATCCTGCTGTGCAGTTTGTAAAGACGAAGCATCAAAGGCCGGGTTTTGCTTGTGAACTTCACAGATGTCAAAATCGGTTTTTTCTCAGCAGTCAGGTGGCACTAAGAGAAAACAACTAACTACTCAGTCTAGTGATCAATGGGAAAAAAAAAAAAAAGGTCATTACAGTACTGGGAAATCTATATTATCCCCAACGTTGCAAATGCAGAGTTAAATCTGTCACTGAACGTATGGAAAGTTTGAACAGATTCTGTGTGTACCATGGGGGATTATGATAGATGTCTGAGGAAAGTTTGTATTTGGAAGTCAGAGAGATACTGGTGTAGCTCTCTGAGGAACTTAATCTCAAATGTCAACAGAGGGAAAAAAAAAAGAAACAAATTTTAGTTGAAGGAAGTTTTTCAGAGTATGCCATACCAGTGGAAGCACCACATTACAAGAGTTGATACTGGTATGGTCAATTCAGTAAAGACAGACTGGTTTCATGATCGTAGTATGTACAGCTAATCCAAGAAAACTTTCCAGTGGAAACTCAGTCTGGGATTTCTGCAGGGTGAGTTCACTCAGCATTGTGGCAAGCTCAACAGCTAGAGTTAATTAATTTGTTTGACTCCCATGCAGAAAGGCAATTTTAAATTTGCAATCAGTTAAATATGGGTTATTGAGCAGTGTCAAATTGCCGTGACAAAAGCAAAGAAGCTCAATGACACCTATTTTTTCCTGGCCCATTGTTACCAAATGTTCATCCTTCCCAAACATATATACATCGCTATAGTAGTTTCTTTTCCTCTGCATTCATGCTCTGACATTTCAGACAAGCATTAGCACTTTAAAAGCTTAGTTTTATAATCTGGAGGTGAAAATTGCTTGCCAGATTTAAAACAAAATAAAATACAACTATTCAAAACTCTGTCAATGAAAAGAAGTTATGATAGATGTGGCACAAGAAGATAAAAATAAGGAATTGTTACAAGCCCAAAACCTATTACCCAAATAACTGTGGTTATCAAGCTGTGGTTGCTGAGAAGAGAGAGACTAGTTTTCTACATGGAGATTTTTTTCCACAGAGTAAATCGCATGATCCTCTCCTAGGATCACTCTGTTACTTGAAGTTACTTTTACAACTTTTTTACAACATCAGAGTGCTTCCATCAGTTTTGTATATTAAGAAAATATTTGCTTTTTTTTGTTTGTTTGTTTTTCATGGACCTCTCTGTGTATTCATTCATGGGAACTTTGGGGTTTATGTTAATAGTGTTCCCGAGTTACTGTATCATTTTCTATTGGTAAGTTCATTGTATAAACTAATAAATTTAATTTTGCTTTGCGTACAACCAAACCTCCATCAACTGCTGTGGAGAAGTTTCTGTTTTTCAGAAGTGCAAGTGGCATAATTCAGAAACAAGCCCCTGCTAAAATTGTCTGCCTTTACACAGTACACTTGAACAGTTATGCCTAATCAGGACCATCTCAGCTCCTTAACATGTAGGTATTGGGAGAATTCAAACAACACTGTGACTGTATGATTGTCCAGTCTTCCTCTGAAATTGTGTCAGTGTTCTATATTCCAGTTAATTAAATCTTACAACTGAGTGTTCAGATAGAACTGCATAAAATCTTCTTGAAGAAGATCTGTAGCCTTAGTGAATTTTGCTTTTAGAGTTGCAATGATATAAGGGAAGATTACAGTCCTGCTAGATAAGCGATTTATCATGATAGATACATGATTGATCATGGGGTCTGAAGTCAGTGCAACTGCTCTGATATACACATGCCAAATATGTGGCTAAAAAATATGTATTTGAAGGAAGTGGTATGTCAAGGAGTGGTACACCCTTGATGCATCACTTACACATCTATCAAGCTACTTGTGCTACTGTGTCTGAGCTCTGACCTCCATATCAAATGTACGCTTATCAGTGTAAGAATTTAGAAGGGAGAGTTATTCTATTAGTCTCTGTGATAAAGCCTCTTGGGTTGTCTGTGTGATTGACAGTGATTTTAAAGTTTTATCAGAGAACAAACTGATGGGCCAACTGATGGGCAGACATAAATTTACATCACACATTGTTAGTTTCTGCTAACAGTGCACTTTGGTGTTTGTTTGTGCAAAACCTGTTTTAATCTAGACTCTAAGGCCAAGTTACTTTGGCGTTAGCATTAATTCAAAAAGGTAATTTGTCCAATGTAATAAAATGACGTTGTTATAGAAATAATTAAGAAACAGTTAATTGAAATGGAAAGGGATGTAAAGAAGGAGCTGTGAATCTAATCTAGTGGTGGCTAGGATGCAACAGTCCATCAGAAGTCAACACTCCTCCCCACAACCTGCAGCTCTTCCAAGTGGCTTTCTCGTTCTTATGAAACATGTGATGCCTTTTGCAGAATATTTCAAGGGAGAATTTTTCTTCCTCTGAAGAACAGATCAATTTGTAGTGCAGCACATTCATTATTTGCTCTTAAGTTTTTCATAATGTTGAACAAGCTAGTCCATGCTTTTTCTACAGGAAACATAGTCCTGTCGTACAGGGCTAATTCTCTGTACGAGCACGTCACTGGGAATGCACCAGCAGAGACCACCTGCGGTAGCCACCCATGCAATTTAAGAATCACGTTTCGAAGGCAATATTTTGGCTGGTAGCAAATATCCAGGAGATACCCAACACTGAGCTGAAGGAAAAGGGTTTACAACCAAAAGGTGTAAAGTTCCAAAGTTGTCGTTGAAGTAGTGTTTGTAGTACTGTTGAAGCCTGACCCACAAACTCCTTCCTTGTATTTGTAAGGCTGAAGCCTGAACTTCACAGAGCAGGGACTCTGAGCAAACTGCAGAAGCCAGCGTGCTTAAGGTGATTAATGAAGAGTCTGAAATGGTGCTTTACGATATGGATGAGTCATTAATATAACAGACACGCTAACAGGCATCAGAGAGGGTTTGCATGGGAGGGTAGAGGAGCTATCTCTCCTTAGGTTGCTAACAGAGGTGAGCCTCAGCAAGAGGGCTGGTTACATCTCAGGGCTCCCAGCTATTTAATTTCAGCTCACCGGTCAAAGAGACACGTATCCTCATAGTGAGTGATAAGTACTACGTTGAAAACCAATCATATGCACTTCAATAGGATTAACATGTTCAAGTGCTTTAGGGTATTGGGGCCTGCAGGACTGGTGTCCTACACCTTTGAAGAGGGTAGTGTTAATGCTGCGTTCAATGAGTTGAGCATGTCTCCAGCCACTGTTCACAAGGCACTTAGCTTTGAAAGGGGACACAGTAATTAAAATTAATTTCATAGAAGCCCCCAAGATGTATATATGTTCTGTGCATATGTATTGTGTAGCTCGTGGGGTTCACAATCCCATCTTCTCTCTGTTTATATTAATTCTGTCTTCTTTTTTCATTAAAGTTTAGGAGACATTGATTTTTAAATTGAGGATTTTTATTATTTTTTTTCTGGAGAAATGGGCAAATGGTGAGACATTGTATTCACATGAAGGAATTAGTATTAGATTTGAAACCAGTTAAACAATCGTGGAAGGAAAAAATTCTTTCTTCACGACTGCTAAATATTTAACAGGCTGCTGAATGATCAAAGGTTCCTTTTAGGAATTTAAAACGACAAGATAAAAATGAGTTTAAATTCTCTAACATTTGCATTTGTGACAGCAAGAATATGAGAAGCAATGTCAAAATCTTGAAGTCCTCCCACTTGCACAGCAATCACTGAGTCACTGTACTGACACAAGCCAATTTAGTATACTTTACCTCTGCTATAAACGTTGGGCCTAACTCAATTGGGAAATGGGAGCATCACCCACACAACACAAAGCTGGAGCATTTTTCTTTCGTGCAAGATAATCAGCAGCAGTATAAAAAAATAACTTCAGTGCTAAAGGGGTTCTGTTTCTGCAGTGAATAGTTGTTGGGGGAATATTGTCTCCCAAGTCTGCTTTGACTTACGTAAAACTTAGTTTCCACAGAGTTAATGGAACACATAGTAGGAACACACTTTGCTTGGATGCTGTCCCTTTATATGTGAGTCTTAATGCTCCTATTGCATTGAAGGTACAGTAGAAGCATTCTATTGGCACTCATTTAATTGGGGAAATTACAGATGGATAAATGCTGAGTCTGTCTATCTTGCTAAATAAAAATAGTTTGTATCAGATTTCAAAGACGTCATACCTTTCTTTGGTACTTGAAACACTTGGGATTTCTGAAGTTGGTTCTTGATTCACTACAGCATTATTTTAGTATTAAACTGATATAAAAGCTTTGACTTCCTTGGAACTAACTACTTGCTTATGTATATGCTTGACAATCTTTTGCTGAATAAGACTTTATATGATTTTAAATGTGTAGAAATAGTTCAAATAGATCAGCTTTTAAGCTTTCATTAATAAAGTTATTTTAAGCACCTCATCAGATTGCTTACATACTGTATATGTTTCTTACTGATGTTGCAACGAATGTGTTGAATTCCTTTTCTGTGAGAATCCATTCAAAAAAATGGTACTGAATATTTATAGTACTAGATATTATTCTGTAATTAGCTTTTTGAGGATGCTAGATGGTCCAGGACACATCTTGGCAGAATTGTCTCCTGCTTTGGTAAATGTAGCCCACTAAGTATCTGCACTTTGCATATATATGTTTGCAATGTCGCAAGAACAGGAAAGAGATTAATAACATTACAGCAGTCACCACTGCAATTTCCAATACTGCTGCCTTTTTTAGATAATTCTTGGAAGGTGGGAAACTAAACCGAGGCATAAGAACCAGTCAGTTTGTTGTCTGCTATTACAGAAATCATACACACATACAGCAGAAACCACTGTTATTTTTCAGTTTGGTTTCTCACTGAATCTGCTTGTTGAACAAGATTGATTATGAAATAGTAAACACATCAACTGGCTTTATGCCACACAAATCATCATACTTTAATGATGGCCATTGAAGTACCCCTATGGTGGGAATGCACAAATACTTGTTATCAGATAACTGAAAATTATTTGGAAATCATGATTAAAAGATGATGATATACTGCTGAACTTCATTTAGTTTGTTCATGGCAAACTACATTTACTTTTAGCCTCATAGTCCATGTAAGTATTTTCTAGCATGGCTCATTTCTGAAATGACATTTGCACATAAATTCACCAGCTGGGCGTCTAACTGATATTGCTTGAGCATTTGCAAACATTTAGCCATCCGGCTGTGGCAATCATGCAAGTGAGTTGTTTGTATTTGATTCTGCATGGGTGATTCTCGAGAACTGGCTCTTATTCTCATCTAAATGTTCACCAAGCGATACAAGTAGAGAAACATCTTTAGAGCTGGTAGCAGATAGGTTTTCATGGTATTTTCAAACCACAGGGGGTCATCATAAATGCAACATCTTTTTCTGAAGCGTGGACTGGTCCTGCTGGTCTTTTTTGCGTCATCCTTATACTGAAAATATGAAAGGGCTCCATGATAGTGAGAACCTAAATGCTGAAGATGTTGTGTTGCTCTGGACAGCATATCAATGTTCATTGCAGGAACTGTGACTGCAACTTGGAGAAGTGACTGTAATTGATTTACCACCTGTTCTTTCAAATGAGCACCCTCATTTCTATTGAAGAGACTTTAATAAGCATTCTCACTGGCATGACACGCATGAAATTATTCTTCCTCAATTTCATCTGAGCTTCTGCAAATCATGTGTGGGTCACTGTTATGCCATGAATTTGAAGAGAGATGTTTTGATTTTGGTTGTTTTATTTATCCCCGAAGTAAAGGGTGCAAAGAGTGCAGTTGCGAAGCATTATTTCACTTAAAACTTTCTGAAGAAATGTGATTTTACCTGCCACTCGGATGTAGTGAACAGAATGAATGCTTTGCCTCAACTGGGTTTTTTGTATGCTACCTCTTCGGTGTGTGGGCATCATTTTTTCCTCTCGTATGCTTAAATATTAATGGGCAGTGGCTGGAGTATGATTAGAGTCCCCACTCTCAAGCCATAAAAGCATATGTGAAGAAGAGGCTATTTCCCTTTCCTTATGCTCCTTGTAGCTCTGAGAACAACTGTTTCTTGTGAATTGTAGCAATTTATGGTGATTACTTTACTGTGACTCCAGTGCATGCCCGGGTGCAGAGGGCAGACCCCTGCTTAGCAGATGAAGTTTGGGGAGTTACTGTGATTAATAATAAGAAAGGACCAGAGGAAAAGAGTAATTCTAACAATTCTGACAACTAACTTTCTATGGTTCTTTGATCCACTAAAAGCAGCTCTGCATTTTAATTTCAAATAGGTGGAGAGAGTTTATTAATAGAAGGCTCTTTCTGGTAAAAACAGTGCAGTAACAATTTCTCCTTCTTTTTCTCTTCATCTATGGCTGAGGAGATCATCAGCCCACACTGGTTTAGGTAGTTTTCTGATGTTAGACACCACTGGGTCTTGCCCTCCATTTCCTCTATCAGCCTGATAAGCATCTCTGCCCTACTTGACACTGCTCCCAACACCAAAAAGCTGCATCCTACCTCTAGCAAGACTTAACCTTGTGTGCAGTCCTCATAAAGGAGCATCAGAGATACAGGATAGTGGATTCTTAACAGTTTTTTCCTGACTGCTTTGTGTGGAAAGAAAGGGCTGAGTTAGAGAATACTGAAATGAGTCAAGATAACAGTTTTTCCAGTATCAGACCCTTGCTACAGAGTGGAAGGGGACGGTGTCCACCGGGAATAGGACTAGAAATGTTGGCTCTAAATGGTAATGAGGGAGATCAAGGTTAGCCACTAGGAAAGATGCTGTTGATAACAGTAATTAGGTGCAAGAATTGTTTGCTGGGGGTGCTGTGAAATTTTTGTTATTGGAGGCTTTTAAGGTGGCTTTTCCCAGACATCTGTTGTGAAGGATTGAGGGAAAGCTGAACCTGCCTAAAACAGAGGTGCAACTTAGGTGATTCCTCGAGACCATACAAACTTACACTGTTATGGTTTTCTATATGTGAAGAAGTAAGTAAAGAGTTTTATGGTAAATAACCCTTCTAAACAGCAGCACATGTCTGAGAAGAGGATCATAAAGACAGCTCTCAGTGGCAGAGGTATGAGAATAAAAGTGGCTTAGCAAGGTGAAGAGTTACACCAGGCATATATTGACGTAGATAAGAGCAGAATTTGGCCTGAGAAAGGCTATTTTGCTCTGAACTCCACTCTTACGCAGTGTAGAGGATAGCAGACTTCGGTAGGATGTTTTCCTTCATCTAAGCCAGAAATGAAAAGCAAAGATAACAGTAATACTGACAGAGGACAGGAAAAAAAACAGAGATACTCAAGTATTGTATATTTAGGTACTAGTCCTTTAAGAGTCTCCTCACCTTCTACACCTTGTTAATTAAACTTTATTAAATAATTCTTTCCACTTTGTTATAAGGAATTACTACTTCTACAGGAGTAGAATAAGCTGAAGAGACGCATGTGGTTTCATGCCACTGGACTGTAAAGTAATCTTTCCCAATGCAAGTGAAAGCTCAGAATTGTTGTATACTTGCTTCTAGATGAGGAAGGATACTTCAGGAGTATAAATTTTAAAATGCATACTGACTCTCTTGTCTTTTGTAGCATTTGATCTGCTGCTGAATAGATCACAGTTGCAGGAAATACTCCTGAAACCTTTATAGTTCAAATAATTGTCGCAGGTTTTTTTCAGAGCAAATGCTGGTTGCTTCCTTAGAAGAAACATATTTTAAAATTCCCCAGATAAGTAAAGTGCTGTAATAGGTTGGAATTGAAGGAACACTTTAGAGAGATGCTCACTGATAGTAACTGAAAGGTAACCACTGATAGTAACTGAAAGGTAACCACTTCACTAAGAGCATGTCCTGTCAATCAATTACAGTCTTTGAAGGTGACCATGCTGCCACTAGCTCTTCTGTCAGCCCACAGCTCAACATGCTGGAGAGTAAAAGCAATTAAGTCAATGCTGATTGCATTAGCTTATCTACTCATGTTCTAGAGAAAAGCAAAAGGGAGGAACCCTACCCTTTTCCCATTATCTGTAGAGATCTCTATCTCTTTCTTTGAAAACTTCTTCAGAAATAAGTGAAGTTCCTTCATTGCTTCGTTGAATACACTCACACCAGATGGGGTAGGGAACTGAAATGTGTGCTGTCCCTGGGGCTGTGTGTAGCAAGTGGGAACTGTTCATGATGCTAGAGGATGGCTGGTCCTGCGGTTCTGCACAGGAGAGTTTTTCTAGGACTGGAGAAATAACAATGGTTTAGAAATTGCTCTTTTAGATATTACAACATTGAATTAACTGTTTGTGTGAGTGGAGAATTCTTTTGGAGGGAACTTATTTTCCTATTTTAATTTTGTCTCTTAGGAATGAGAATATATACTCTATAAGTTAACTTCTTCTGGAGTTTATCTACATTAAAAATGTATATAATGTTGGAATGTGATTATAATAGTCAAACAATTTTACGGTTTTAAATAAAGTATGCTAAAATAACCTTGCAGCTTTGACTGGGACCATGCTGTTTAAAATAATCTACTGACTTAATCGAGCCAAATCTGAAGAAGATTGTTCATTTCTATGCTGACTGTAAAGCTGATGTGTACCATTGTTTTAGTTAAAGTGATCAGTCAAGATCCCGTATCATTATGTTCTAGTATTATTTAATGAAGACAAAGCTCAGGTATCATTCTTGGAGGTCATTCTTGGTGTTGGGTTCATACAGATTTGAGAATCCTCCATTGCTGCAGGGGAACAGATGGGTTTAGTGAATCCCGTGGAGCTCCTGACAAACGTAGGGCCAGGCTGTTCTTAAAGACTTCTAATTAAGGTGATTCCTTTAGGATTATATAAACCTAGTTCACTTAAGTTTTCCTGACAGGTTTCTTCATCTTTTTTCTCTGTCCTAGGATGTGATTATTCTCTTTTGGGATCTCCCAACATCCCCAGCAAAGTGCATTGTGTAAACTGAATTCTGTATTCAGGAGAAGGATCTCTTGAGCTCCATTAGACCAAGCAGATTACCTCATAGACCTTGTTAATACAGGAGAGAATGGCTTGCCATTTTTGCAGTAACATTATATTGCTGGCTTGTGTTATTCTTTGACTTGGTAATTCTTTTCTGTGCACTGTTTGCCCTTTCTCTTTCACTTGCTGAGTGCCAAGCATATTAACACCTTTTCCTGTTGAGCTGCATCTTCCTTATTTCAGTCACTTAGTTTTGTCAAGCTTTCTTTCAGTTATGTAGTAGTAATAAAATAAACTCAGGCTGTTTATTGTTCCTTCTTAATGCATAAGACCAAGTGTACAGTTAAGTACAGTCCTTGATTGTTTTTCCAAATCTCTATTAAAAATAGTGGTTATACTCGACTCAAGTTTTCTATGAAACTGCACTGTGAAACTTCCGGTTTGAGGATGTAAGTCACAATGTTGATAGTGATATTGTTCGAGCAGATCAGTTACCCTAAAGTGTTTTTATTGGCCTGTGCTTCTCTGGCTTGTTCAGGAAAATGCCAAGTGAGGCACAACTGTGAGCACATCTCTTTGGTGAGATGTTCAGCTAGCATGTATCATTCCCACTATTTTGCAATTAGAAATTACTTCAGTATTTCTAAATGGGTTGATCTAGCTTTTTCTTTCCCTTCTTGCAGATTTTTCAATGCCACCATAGCTTTGGGAAGCTGAAAAGGATGAAGCTGAAAGGACTGTGTGCTCTGGATGCATTTACATGCGTTACTGATGGCACACTGACTCAGCCTCTAGGCAACCTGTTATTTTAAGTCACCTGTAATTAATGCACCTGTCTATCACTTTAAAACTCGTATGACCTGCTGGTCTGACTGGGGCCATGGGCAGCTTCTCCATGTAATCCACATCCATTGATCAGCAAATAATAACATTACAGCAGTTCTAATTAGGTAATTTACCAGCCTGGTTAATGCAAAACATTAATCTGAGTTTGAGGAAAGTTGATTGCTCACAGAATTATTCCTGTTGTACTCTGAACTGAGTTGAGTCTCATCTGTATAAGTAATAGTAAATGGGGATTTTTAAAGGAAGGAAACAAAAATATATGCAATCTATATTGTACTGAATTTTTTTTTCTAGGAATGTAAAACAGTTCATACATTGTTGTAAACAGCAAGCATTTCCAGTTATTTATAGACACCAAGATGGACCTGTAACTAGAGACACTCATTCCTCACGTTTGTTCCTCTCTCCATAAGCCGCAGTCTTTACTTTTGTCAGTGCCAACTGAAGAACATTTGCAGGCACTATGTTAACCTTTCACTAGAGTTGTGCTATCATGCTGACATTTATTTGATTAATTAAATGTCTCTTCTTCACTTCCACTCTCCATTTAAGGAGAAGGTGGGCGGTGGTCCCATTTCATTATCAGTACTCTCAGTCCTGTGCTGGAATAGCTAGTTTCCTTCACACATCATGCTTTCTTATAATTTCCTTCATTTAGGTGTTTATCTTAGGGATAATTACCTCAGTTTACTTCTTTCTAGCTAGTGCACAGATATGTCTCCCCTCTGTATCTCCAGAGTAAACATGCTGAACTGCTGCTAATCCTTTGTCATTCCCAGCTGAGGCCTGGAGACACTGACTACCTCAATGGGTGAGCGGGAGTTTTAGAGCATCTTAAACTGATCTGCAACTCAGTTATAACCAGTCAGCTCCACATATTTAACCTTAGGACTAGGAAAGCAAGTAAACTGAGTTCATTTTAGCATATCTTTATTTTGCACGTTGTTGAGAATTTGCTGTTTTGGTCAAGGGGTTTTCTCCCATTGGTTAAGTTTGGCTTCATGGTCAGAATACCTGTAAAAAATAAGTTACCAGATGGAAAAGACAGTTATTTGTTCACTTAGGTCAAATATCCAGCCCCTAAGTATCCTGATATTTGGTGGAGAAGAAAGAACACAAATTATTTTCTTTTCAAAGGGGACTTTTAAGACCATTGGCACAGCAAATTGCTATTCAACTTGTAGCAAGAGGTGAATTTGGACAGTATACATAACAACTGCACTGAGAGTAAACAAAAGAAATCCCGAAATTTTTCTTTAAGCTCCACCATGTAATGACTGACAGTTACTGAACAAAGTTCTTACACGGTATAATTCCAAAATGAAATGGATTTGGTCAGGCTGCAGGGATATCCAGTTACCAGCCATAAGGGCTTAAGGCAGCCCTGCTGATTTATAGGTTTGGGATCCAATAAGTGGCACAGGACCAACAGCTTTAGGGATAAACAGTTTATCTCTAAATGATGGTGTGGCAATAAAGATGGATTAAGAGTACAATTAGCCAGATTCTAACAACAGCAAATTGAATAATTCACTAGTACTGGGCTAGACTTAAATCTCCAGGCTCACAAAGATGTACATGACTGCGGCTATCAGGCAGGCAGGCATGGCTTCTTGTATGGATGAACTACTCAACACCAGTGGACGAGATCAGGGAGTGTCAAATTCCATTTTGGAACTTGTTGGGGCTGTCCTTCCTATTGCTGAGTTGGGAAAACAGTGCTTGGCCTTGTTCACCGAACATCACAGCCCACCTCTCTGCCAGTTCTGTCTTTGGTGTGTGCAATGCTAGGAAATACAGTGAAAGGTAATATTGCCCTGATTGTAATTTATCAATGCATGGTCATCTAGCAGGGTAATATTGCAAGGATGTGATTTTTTAATTTTACTTTTTACATTCTTATTTTTATTTCAAGCTCCCCGGGGTACCAGCTGGTGTGTATGTACAACAAACTGCAAAACATTAAAAATGCTTTGCATATAATATTTTGTTTAAGGTCTCAAAGGTCTTTCCAAAAGAGATTTTAAAGGTCTTTACAAATAAAGTATACCACAACTGCCTTGCAAACCAGCTTTTTGCCTATTCTAATTCACTGCTTTTTCTGTAGTGCCTCCCATCTTGGCTAGTGAATAATTATAAAAGACTCAATAACAGACTGGCAAGTGGTGTGGTGTGACCAGAACTCATTGAGTTTATAATAATCTGTTTCATTGAAATTAACTATGATTTCTCATGTTACATTCATTTATTAGGTGTTTGAGGCAAGCCTGACCTTATTTTTATGTATATAATTGATTCTGCACAGTAGCGCTTTCTAGTAGAGAAAAAATACTCTCATAATATCTGCATGGGAAATTTCATAGAGGTCTCAAGAACAGACAGAAAATCAGCAGGTGTGAAATGACATGAATATGAAAGTTTAAGGAGAGAACATATTGATGTGTATAAATGCCTTACAGGGGTGATCAGACTCTTCAGCAGTGCCAAGTGAAATGGTGGGAGTCAGTGGGCACTAATGGAAATGCAGGAAAATCAATTTAAATGTAATAAAAACCTTTTCACTGTGTGAGTAGTCAAACACTGGACAGGGTTATCCAGCAAGATTGTGGAGTCTCCATCTGTGGGGATGGTCAGAACCCAACCAGGCACAGCCCTGAGCAACCTGCTCTAGCTGACAGTGCTCTGAGCTGGGAAGTTGGACTAGATGCTCTCCTGAGGTGCCTTGTGACCTCTGTGATCAGTGGAAGTGACTTCCAGGGTGATGTCCTCTTTCCAGTATCAACATCTTAAGAGCTGACACTTCAGTAGCGTGGTTTGTTAATCTTAGAATGTAGAGTCACTCCAGAAGGAGTTAGTCACCAGTAGTCATGAGAACATAGGTGACTGTAAAACTCCTTTAGCATTCATAATGGAAAGAAAATAAGTATTACTAGCCAGAGAGATAGTAAATTATAAAGCTTAGGTCAGCTGCTAAATTGCAGTTACAGTGCTTCCTTTTGAAGTTGCTTTTTTCTGTTACTTGAGTTGAAATAATTTGTTTTTGATGGCAATAAGCTGGCATTTAAAGACACTTCACTGAGAGAACTGAGCGCACACTTGTGAAGGTGACATTTCGCCATGGTGCTGACATAGAAGTGGCACCATCAGCAGACCACTCGGTCTGATTTCCATGTGTAGGGAACATGGAAACAGTCTGTCCCCTTCTACCAAAGGTGTTACGAGGTGGAAAAGAGGGTGAAGGGGAAGAACAGTGTGCAATTTTCACCAAAAGCATTGAAATAAAGAGAAACCCATACGGTGCCATTTTCCTGGTAAAATGATTGGGCCTGAAGTTTTGGCAAATTTAATTTAAACAGGGCCAGGTCTTCAGGAAGACTTTTTAATTAGTTTGATTGCTATTTCATTGCAAAAGTGGGAAGTGGGTCATTTCATACTGCCACCACGCAGCTTGGCAGGATTCATTCCCATAACAAAGGAGTCGTCAACATTTTGGAGCCACTGCAGCAAATAATTTCTACTTCACATCTTGACACTTTTTTATACCAGTTATTTTGTGCCTGTAGCTTGAGTCAGAACCGGTAGCTAGAGTCATGCAAATGTACTGATTTACAACGATGGGATGTAGTCTCCCCTTTGTTTATAAAATGATGTAAGTTGTTTGACAAAAGGAGAGCACAGTGTGCTTTGGGAGGGAAGGCGTACACCGTAGCTGTTCATTCCCAGGGAAGGTGTGGGTAGGTTTGCGAGGTAGCCTGATAGCACCAGTCCTGGGCTGTGCAAGTCTGATAGTCACGAAGCTCTGTCAAAGCAGGCAGGAGTGCTGACAGCCCAAACTGGCACCACTGTTGGTACCTGGGAACGGCAGTGTGGTGTGCTCTGCTCCTCCTAGCCACAAATGCTTGCTTTCCATAATGTGGGGTTGGAGGACATGAGACTCATTACTCAGAGTGATGCGCTTCAAAAAGATATAGGTGGGCATTTGCATTTTTTTAAGAGAATCCTCAGGGGACAGGCAGACGTCCTCACCTCGCCATTCTTTTAACACCTTGTTTATTGCATGAGTTGCAGTTTTCTCTTTTTAAAATGTTTTCCCTGCCAAAGTGCTCATGCTCCCCAGTTAAAAAATTACTTCATCTCTGAGAAGCTGTTGTTTAGCTTTTCAAATCTTCTAATAAAAAGCTTTCTTTCTGGAAATACCCTTCTGTATGGTTTAAGAATAGGGGTGGCAGCTTCAAGAGAAAAAAAGTGCCTTCCATACTAAGACAAAAATTGGCCTATTGATTGTTTTTCTTCTTCCGCAACTGCATTAGGATATGGAATTATTGACCATGAGAACATGAAATTGCATTTCTTTGTTTCAAAGGAGGTAAATAATGTTATAAGGTGTACCTTAGATGGTGCTCTATTACTGGGGGTGCTTGTTCACTTTTATGATATCCTAACTTTGGAGGGATAGTATATCAGGAACAGAGAGAGACACCATTAAAAATGATGTGGTCACCTATGCTACACATTTAAATGTAACAAATGTGACCTTGAATAATGTCATTCTTATCTGAACTGCAGTGACATCAACACGAAAGGTGGTGTTTGTGTTCGTCTCTGCATCTGGACAAAAGTGATAAGACTTTCCCAGGCAAAGAGTTCCTGTGATGGTTCAGTATGGGTTATGATTTGATTAATTTGGAAAAATATTGATGTTGTGATTGGTGCTGTATTTTACTAGTGCTGCTGATTGTTTTATTTCAAGCTGTGGAGGAATCTCCATCCTGAACTCCTTGAAGCTACTTGGGAAGGTGACAAAATTCAGCCTTTTTTAGGCATTGTGTTTCTGTAATCCTGATGGACAGTCCAGACCCGTGGCAGAGGTTCCTAACAGACAAACAGCATATGAGCTTTGAAGCTCTTCTTTGAAATTTGACTGGCAAATCTTTTTCACCGTTGTTACCAATGGTTCTGGCAGTTTCACTTGCCATCTGTTTCCCTGCTGCAGATAACGTTAAGCTGCATGTTTTCTTCCTTGTGCAACCTCAAGACCAATTCTGCTCAGTTTTACTTGATGTACTGATTGTTAGTTGAATCTGTTCCTTAATGACAGGGGGAAGCAGAAATTAAAATTTTGGATTAGATGTGAATGCAGTAGACTGGAGCAGTAGGTCCTTAGAGCTGATATATTAGATCAAGTGCACAATAACAGCTTTAAAATTTGCATCGCACACATTATTTAGCTATTTCAGTCAAAGCTGATAGGTATTAATGCTGCCTCTCATAAAAGTGAATAGGCATAAATACTCCTAAAAATTTGTTTTTAAGCTAGGGTAATTAAATATTTCATATTAAATAATCTCAGAAGCTTGAGTGTTTTAATAAATTGGAGCAGAACTGTAATTTGGCCCAGTTTTTTGGATAATTTCATGACTGAAAAGTTACCCGTCATGTTGAACACCCAAAATTACTAGCTCTTCTGGAAGACACAGGTCTAAAAGATATTGGCAACATTATTCATCAGCATGCCTTGACCTTTGGAATTGGTCTGTGTTGTCTATAGAGCAGGCATATGCATGGAGAGAACTCCACATGGACTATACTGTTTACCTCTAAAGGAAGACGCATATCTGACCCGACTGAGAAGCAATGGGACTGGATATGTTCATACTGGACCTTTTAAAGTCTGACATAAGAGCTAGAGAGAAGAATGCATATTATGGAAATAGGTCCTGCACATAATGAAGTTTGATGACGAGGGTGAAAAAACTTGTGTACATGCACATGCAGCAGTGCCAGAAAAGGTGACCAAATCACGGAAGAACAGGATTTGTGTCTGGCAGATAAAGTCGCATAGAGAGATACAAGTGAGGAACATGGTATTCTGGCTAAGGTCATGTGGTTAAGCCACAGAGGGAGCTGATAGGTGGTAGAAGGTGAACAGCAGAAGCGTGATAAATACCATGTGAAGGTAATGAGGCTTTACTGCAACCTATTTTGTGTATGATTTTTAATTTTTTTATTAAACGCACAGAGGTGAGTTTCAGGTTTAGCTTCTTGTATCCTAATTTAATCTATATCCAAAGTTTAATTTATTATCACAACCCTATAAATTGCAGACTTTGAAGAATTACCTCATTCAAACCATCAAACCAGACAGTTTGTGACTCAATTTTGTATTTCTGTCTACACTGTCGTCCTGCAGGACTTTTTTTAAGTTCATTTCTTCATGTGTTTGTAATCGTTTTTTTAGTGCATTTCTGTCTAGATTGGCAACTGCTGTAAATCAGCATGGTCACAACAGTTACTGAGATACTCTGCCTGCTTTCATATCAGTTTTCTTACAGTTGAGGATGAACTCCAGCAGTCTTTGTTCTGCCAAAACTCAACGTTTCTTCTCTGTGAACTTCTGTAGTAACAACTGCTATGGGAATTGGCCCAATTGGAATAGTTTTTGTCCTTTATAGTTCATGTTTGTTTCAGATGATAAATAGTATCTATAGTTCTAGGACAACAGTTGTTTTATTCAGCAAGCTATTCCTTACATCATTGCAATCCCATTAATTCCAAGAGACTGCTATGAAAATTGCTGTATAAAATAGAAACGCTTCTATAGTCATAGAATCATAGAAGAGTTAGAGTTGGACAAAAACTGATGCCCAGAAAAAAGTGTAAGAAACTGGGTATCAGGTAGTGCCATGTCTCATATACTAATACTGCATAGAGTAATGTGCTGGTTGACATAAGAGAGCATATGGAGGTGTGACCCATTAAAGGAAAAAAGCTTTTCCCAATATAATTACGTTCTAAAACTGAAGGAAAAAAACAGCATGCAATATTCTGAGTCATAATAGTTCTCCCTTTTTTGGCCACTTTGAAATGTACTATGAAAAGTCTAAAACGAACAATGATTTATGAGAGGACTGAATTGTCCATAATATGAAAAAAATATATAATTGAATTACCATTTTGTTTGTCTTGATACTAGCCAGTACTTTTGACTTGCTTTTACAATTCCATTTGCATACCTGTGACTGTATCGCCCAAGTAGCTAAAAATAAATTACTGTGAAACTGACTTAATTTGTGTGGGACTGTTTCCTAGATCAGTTTCTTAAGGAGCAAAAACCTTGTCTTGGTTTGCTCCATGACTTGACCAAAGTATTTTCTGTGGGATTAAAATATTTTCCAAAGATATTCAGTATGTTGGTGGTGCTACTGTTCTTTTGTTCAGATTGACTTCTTGGTCTGTCCATGGCAAGAGAGAAATGGGATATGAGCACTTCAGCTATTCAGAAAGATGAGAGCAGTCATTCCCATGGATACCCTGTAGAAGATGAAGATCACTGTGGAGCTGATGTCCTCTAGCTCTTCACAACCCCTTGCAACATCCCACAACCAAAGGACAGGCCAAGAAGCCAACTGCTGACAGGGAAGAAAGACACATTTTGGTGTAAATGACAAGGCAAGCAGTTACAGTCTGTCACTTTTTTTTCCCCTGTTTTGAATATAGAATGAAGAAGGTTTCCTGCAGGAGGGAATGGTGAATAATACAGATGCTCCCATGGATCCTGAGAATGAGGCTTACGAAATGCCTCCAGAGGTAAATCTGTTGTGGTATTTGCTATGAATTCGCCCAGGAGAAGGGCACAGGAGGGGGATGCATGCTTGAGTTGAATTAGCCTGGAACAGGCTGGTGCTCTGAGCTGCAAAGGCACAGCAGAAATACAGTCTCTTTGGCCAAGATCACCCAGAGATATAGTGCTGGGAACCAGAAAATCGATTGCTTTCTTGACAGTAAGGAAGTTTAGTGGGAAAATATTCTGTGTTTCAAAACATTTGTGCCTGGTTTTCTGAATAATCAACAGTAAACTTGTATCTTTTTCTTATGTTTGGTAGGAAATAGGTGAAAAATTATATCTTCATAGATTGTTTTAATAGCTTGGCCATTTATCAAAGCATCATGCTTTGTAAAACATGATAATTTGTTATTATACTCTTACATTAATGTAATTATGGGAGTAAATCATTTTGTTGTGTTTCATGTACCTGCTGTCTAAAATATTCCTACGTCTGATGTGATGCATTGGTAGTTGGAGTGGGAGTTTTACAGTAGCACAGATAAATAGACTTAAAATGAGAGAGATAAAACATTTAGGCCATGATCCAGTAAAAAACTTATAAGCATGCTTGATAGCTAACACCTTGAAAATCACTGAAATTTTGGGGTCTCCTCACATACCTGAAGTTAAACAGATATTAAATGATTTACTGGCTCATATGAGTATCTTCAGCACCTGCTGTGCTGCTCAGAATAGAGGTGGTCCTCCTCCTCCCTCTCCAAGTTAATTACCATGGGTGGCCTTGTGAGTTCCTGGCAACATCAGGTGAATGATGTGTTAGCCACTGTAAAAGCATGTAATTCTCCTGTAAATACCACAGCTTATAAGGTACAGAATCTGGAAGATGTGACAAAATAATAATAAATGGCAAGATCCTGATCGCATGAAAATCCATAATTTTTTTACATTGACTCCACTAGGACTGGAACAAGCAGTGAAGGTAGGATGTATTTATCTAAAATACTAGTAGCACTGATTTCTGCTCTCCTCATTAGGAAGAGTATCAAGACTATGAACCTGAAGCATGAGAGTCCTTTTCTTCCTTTATATCTCCTGAAATCTACTAACTACTAAAGATGTCCCATCCTGTACAAGTGCTGAGTTCCAATGTGCCCAGTCGTAAAATTTTTTTACAGTTTTTACGGTGTATTTTGAAGTCTTCCATCAGCAATGATTGGAGTATCTGTGACTGCATCCACCTTGTTTCAGCATTTCCCTCCTGCTGAAATGAAAGCTGGTTGGCAGGATCATTGTTGTGCTGTGGATATTGTGGCTTCAAGTTTAAAAGTTAAAAAAGAAAATATTAAATAAAAACACCTAAGTGTCTACTGCTTATTTCTAACTCTGTACATGTTTTGTTGATAGGCTGTCAGTAATTTGATATTGTTTATGATACAATTTTTATTTGTTTCCTATGACTATTCTTTCTGTGCAGAGATGACTTATTGTGAGAGCTTTATATATATGTGTATGTATTATACATATAAAAAAGTAATTGAGCATGAACTATGCACCTATAAATATTAGCTGTTGAAAATCTACTGTTTTGTGATGTGTTTTATTAACTTGTGTCTGTAAATAATGGTGTTCAACTGAAGCAAATAAAATGTAACCCATTAAAATGAACTTCTAAATTAGTGATGATTTATAACACCTTCTTTCCTCTCCAAAAGCCCACGTTAAAGCATTCAGGCTGAGTTGCTTCCTGTAAAGGAACTGGAGGAACAAAACCAGCAAATGGAAACCCAGTCTATACCAAAAACAGGATGACAAATGAGAGTATCAGGGCTGGTAGCTCAGCTGGAGTAAATTGTTGACAAAATAGATTCATTTGTAGTGCTAATAAACTTTCTGTTGTAAGGAGAACCTGAGAGTCAATGAATCCATTAATAATGGGTTGCAGCAGATTATCAGGAAATCATGAGGTCCTTGAAGAATTACTGTAAAGTGTTGGCCTATACAGAAGAATGATGGATTAGTTGCAATTAATTTGTCTTGTTTAGAGTCCTATTTAGCAAAAATACAGTCTACTGTCTGTTTCTAGACACTGTAATTTTAGTTATTATGTTGCCTGAATACTTTTTCATAGAGTAAAAAGATTTATATCTGAGATATTTTTCCGTCTTGCATTTTTTATTATCCTTTAATTTGGATCTAATGTTGCCTCTAACCTGAACAATACAGTATTTTCTTTTATTTAAGGTTCCCTAATCCTGAGTAAGATTTTGAACTTCCCTTACAGTTAGCCTTTCCACTGTTCTGTGGCATGGATCTCAAAACAGGTAAGCATATAGTCTCTTTTTATAAATGAGGAAACTTAGGCACAACCACAAAATGTGTGTCACTGCTACATACAAAAAGACACTGAAACCCCTGGAGGATGACCTCTCAACTTCTTCTTGAACTGAGCTGCTTTATGGCTTTCTGGAACCTTCCTAGTAGCATGGCCAGCCTGGAACAGATCTTTCCAGGTATGTACCCATCCAAGCTGTGTACAGTGAAAGTTGATGGTGTAGTACTATGAGCCAAAATCATACAAACATATTAGAAAACTGGTGCTTCAATTTCCCATGTCAACCCTCAGTCCCACCCCCATATTTCTAAGGAAATCAATTTATTTCAGATGAACTGCTGTCAAGCTGTTTCTTCAAAGCAATTAAAAATCCCCTTGATCATTTAAAACAACTTGTGAGTGTTTTCATCAGCAGTTAAATCACTTAATGGAGCCTAAAGTCCTGCAGTCTTTTGCAGAAATCTTTCATGATAACCTGCAACAGCCCACTAAGAATATGCACTCTCCTTTACAGGTGGTGTGTCAAAAGAATCTCTTACTTGGACATCTTTACTCTTACAATTTATCTTAATGCTTCCGTGGCAAATCTATTGGCTGCATCCATAGAAAATTGATATCAGGA
Source organism: Nycticryphes semicollaris (assembly GCA_013400055.1). NCBI lineage: Eukaryota > Metazoa > Chordata > Aves > Charadriiformes > Rostratulidae > Nycticryphes > Nycticryphes semicollaris. The sequence continues at coordinate 775,656 of VXBJ01002547.1, read as the reverse complement.
CAGGGCACAATGTAAGATACTGTTTTTATAATTTTTAATACTGTTTAAGAATCTTTCTGTTCTATTAGAAGGAATCGGGAAGAAAAGCCTAGTGCTGTATTGTGATTTTTTTTCCCAGCATGCTAGCAGGGACTCATCCACCAAAAGCAACAACTGAGAGCAGATGCCTGATACTGATGCTTCAGCAGATAGCACTGAAAATGCTATGAGTAGAGTAGAGCCTGAGTAGAATACAGAATTCTGTTGTTCATCTTCTCTTCCACAGCCCACGGGTTGCTCTATAATGCTCTGTTATTTCTCTGTTAGGGAATCAAATGGAACTGCTTCATTGCTTACATGTTGCAATTAAGTCATGCACTTCTTAAATAAGCTGTGGGGAGCAGTATGTCTTAAAAAACAATAATAAGAATAAAATATCTTCTGAGACTGACCCATTGTCTAAGGTTGTAGGAGTTAATTATTTTCTTTCATAGGTTAACATCAGCAAATCATTCCGAGTTTTCAGATCATTCAAAATGTACCATAGGCAATTGGCTTAGTTCTCGTGCCTCTTGCAAACATGCCCTCAGATGGCCCCAAAAGTCCATGGGACCCCTGGTTACTATGGCAGCACAGTGTGATGCAGTGCTCTTGTAACAAGCTGCATTTTAATTAGGTTCCTTAAGGGCTCTCTGACCACCCTTTCCAGGTAAATGCCATTTCCTGCAGTGAGATGAATACCGACACGCAGATTGCAAATGTCAGAATTGTGTTGGAAGCTAAAGCTGAACTAAATAGTTACAGATGTATTCAGATGTTTTTTTGTAAGTGTCTGCCCTGGGTATTTAAAAATGCTCCTGCTATTGTGATAATATTTGCTTAAGCAATTCCTTCCAGAGAGGAATATACCTCAGAGCCCTCTTTTCCTTAAGAGCCTGGATTTTAACTCAAACTGAAAGCAGTTCTTCTGTCCTCAGATTATGAGTTAATAATGAGTCTCAACAAATCCTAGTCCTCTAGGGAAAAAATACGTGTTGCTTTTTTGTTTTATTTTGACAGCTTTAATTGGTATTATAATGGTTCCTAATTAGACACGTTGTAGTAATGTTTTTATTGCTGTAAATAATAGTGCTAATATTTCTGTTACATGCCTTTATTATAATGACTTTCAGGTTATTGTATTTAAGGGATAAGGCAAGAAATGCCCTCCTCTCTCCTCCCCCCAGACTTTCCTTCTTTCCGTCAAGGCAGTTGTAGACAAGTTAAAGCAAATTACAGCGTCTTAAACTTCAGGAAAAGTAGCATGCCTGCATCCCTTCAGGAAGCACATATCTTACTCATCCTGTCTTTCATAGCATGAGCAGTGTAGGGTCACTAATTCTCATATGGAGTCATTGACATGGACAGCAGGTCAATCAGCTGCAGCAAACTCAAAGTAGGGAACCCTGCCTCCAAGAGCTGGGATGCTTAGAAATTCGTGGCTGTCCATTTAATGGCTGGAATTCTTCCAGGAGCACAATGTAAGACAGGTACAGAATGGCTACCTACACATATTCATAAAATAAAAATATACCATGTCAAACTACTTAATTGACTCTAAGATTTCGTAGAGTCATAGAACTATAGAATACCAGGTTGAAAGGGATCTCAAGGATCATCTCGTCCAATGTTTCTTGGCAAAAGCACAGTCTAGACAAGATGGCCTAGTACCCTGTCCAGCTGAATCTTAAACTGAATCTTAAAAGTATCCAATGATGGGGAATCCACCTCTTCCTGGGGAGATTATTCTAGTGGCTTATAGTTCTTATTGTGAAAAATTTCCCTCGTGTTTGATCTGAATCTCCTCAGAAGTAAGTTGTATCCATTACCCCTCACCTTTTCCATGTGGCTCCTTGTAAAAAAGGAGTCTCCATCTTCTTTGTAGCCACCTTTTAATTACTGGAAAATTGTGGTAAGGTCTCTCCTAAGCCTTCTTTTCTCAAGGCTGAACAAACCCAGTTCTCTCAGCCTTTCCTCATATGACAGGCTTCCCAGTCCTTTGATCAACTTTGTGTTCCTTCTCTGGACCTTCTCCAGCCCATGCACTTAGGGGGAATCAAAACAGCACAGTATTCCAGGTGTGGCCTGACAAGTCCTGAGCAGAGTGTAATAGTGACTTCTCTGTCTCTGCTGGTGATGCCCTTGTTGATGTAAACCAGCATCCTATTGGCTTTCTTTGCTGCAGTAGCATGCTGTTGCCTCATATTGAGCTTGTTGTCCACTAGGGTCCCCAGTCTCTTTCCACAGAGCTGCTTCCCAGCCAGATAGATCCCAGCATGTGCTGCACTCATGGATTATGTTTTTCCAGGTTAAGACCTTACTCTTGTCTTTGTTGAACTTTATAAGGTTCTTGTTATCCCACTCTTCCAGTCTTCCTTCAGGGTGGCTCTCCCTTCTGAAGTGTCCACTTCCCCACTCAGTTTCTTGTCATCAGCAAACTTTGTCAGGGTACACTTGATTCCATCATCCAGATCACTTAGGAAGACATGTCAATCCCTGAGGGACCTCACTCATGACAGGTTGCAAATTTGAGAAAGAGCTATATACCACCACCCTCTGGGTGCAGCCAGTCAGCCAGTTCTCCACCCACTGCACAGACCACTCGTCTAGACCGTAACGCATGTTTCTCTAGGAGCAGGCTATGGGGAACCATATCAAGGGTCTTGGAGAAATCCAGGTAGACAACGTCCACCACTCACCCCACAGCAACCTAAGCAGGTTACTTTGTCATAGGAGGTGATCGGGTTGTTGAACACAGTTTGTCTTTGGTGAATCCATGCTGGCTTTTCCATATCATGGGTTTCATTTGACTTGTGATAGCTTTCAGGAGGATCCATTCCATAACTTTCCAAGGGACTGAAGTAAGACTGATGAGCCTGTAACATCTAGGTCCTCCTTTAAGCTCTTCTTGTAGATAGAGGTGACAAGCCTTCTTCCAGTCTTTGGACCTTTGATCTTTGGATCTTTGTTACGAAGTTTACGGAAATCAGTGAAAGATTCTTGCTTGCTTCACATGGGTGTTTTAGGACACACATAGCTCCAGGATATGTTTGATCTCTTCATACAAATGATGTGTGTCAGTCTATACTGATGTGATGAGTTTCCACTTCTTTTCTATATGCTTTTTAGGGAGAAAATAACTGCTGAAACCCACGCCTCTAGGGTTTCCTAAGGTACTGGCTATATGGTACTTTTTGTGTCAGAGGATGCACAGTGGAGGTGATGCTCCAACGTTCTGATCCCTAACTCGCTGAAGATAACGGGAGTCTTTTTATTGACCTAATGAGTGTGAGTGATTCATGGTGCCTCTCTTAAGTCTCCATACAACTCAGAGATAGCAGAGATCATATGATTGAGGTCCTTGTGCAGAATATGTCAGAATAGCAAAAGTAGCAGAAAAACAAAGATTACCATAGAATTGCACGGCTAGGACCTCACCACACTATCTCAGCAGTAATGTGGCCTTATATACTGGCAAAATACTGGACTGTTAATACTTTATGGTACTGCATACCTCAAATGTTGGGTTTGAATGGAGTAGTTGCCCTTAGGTATTGCAACCTTAGAGATAATTAGTCATTCAGGTAATGGATACTTATCAATATATTAATGCAACTTAAATCTTTGTGTTCTGCTCTGTGATAACATATGAGGTAAGAGGGAGAAGATAGATGGTTCCTTGATACTGGTTTTGGGTTTGATTTCAGCCCACACAAAGCTTCCAGTGACTTTAACTAAATTATATGATACTTTTTGGCTCCCAGTTTAAGGCTTTCAGCATTGCTGGAAGACACTAATAATGGTCTTCACAGGGTATTATCATTCTACTTGAATATATGCAGGTCTGAACGAATAGCATCAGTTTTTACATAAGCAGACTTGTTCTTGAGTTACAGTAACCAAAAGCAAATGAGATCTTAGCCTTCAGTATCTCCATGCTGCATTTTTAATGGAAAATATCTTCTGTTTAAATGCAGACATAAACAACTTTTCTCAAGCCTGCCTGACATTTAACGTGTAACTCGGAAGGTTCCTCTGATCTAAAAAAGGCTGGCAGATGGAGAAACAGCAGGTGGAACCTCAGATGAGACAGCCAGAAGGTAACAAGCAGGGTAAGAAACTAGGTCAGATGAGATTTCTTCCACGTTGGAAGAAATGCTTTGAAAATGCTTCCTCCAGTGGAGGCATAAAAGTGTTTTTTCGGTGTTTTCCATGAATATTCATATCTCTGAATAGGTCGGAGTCTATCAGTATCTGGTACATCTATAGGGAGTATTTCTGTGGAAAAGCTGAGCTTCTGAGACTTGCAAGTGTGCTTTTTTCAGCTGCAGCATAGAGGCCTTTACAGGAGGCCAGAGCAACCATGCATTTCTGATTATTAACTTGAGATATAACAAGGATAATGTTATGAAAAGTGTTTCTTTTTCTCGCACTAATCTGCTAAATTTTCAGAGGGTCCCCCTTACTGAGTGTCAATTTTACTGCAAAATCTTATTCCAGCCATTGTGTCTAGTGCATTGTGATGAGGCCGTGAGTGTGCCTGAAGATCTGGGGCTTAGTCTGTGACCCTCCCTCTGAAAAGAGGAAGGACTCTAGCTCCTGTCCTCCTTGGGATGCTGTATCCAAAGACATGGTAAGGCAGAGGCACTGCCCAAAAGCTCTGAGGCGGAGAGGCACGGTGGCTGTTTAAGGAAGGCAGAGGAGGAGGTTGGAGAAGCAAACCAGGCATGAGAGCCTTGCTGAAAATAGGCTGGCATTCATCCTGCCTCCCTCCCCGGGCAGTGCTTCTGGTGTCAGAGGCTAATGACAGAAAATAACCATGGTTTTACAATGCTTCCAGAGACAGACATCTCAAGGAGCCCAGTAAATTCAGATCAGAGCTGCTTTGCTCTTTGTGAGGCAGAATTCCCATGCTGTTTGAGGAGGCCTGGCTTTTTAGGATGAATTCCACTTTTTATTTTTCTGCCACATGAAGTGCTCTGTAGCAAGAAAATAAAAGCAATTGATTGAGAAGTGTTGTAGATTAGTAAATACAAAACAAAGTATGAGAGCTTATTGTATCATTCTCCTACACGGAAAAGGGAATTTCACAATGCCCAAGAGGACTGTTATCCTCTGTTGTTTGATCGAGAGTTTTATTCCTGTGAATTTCAGTTGTAAAATTCTGCGAAGCCTTGCAAAAATAACAAAGACGGTCATCTAGTGTTAGTATTTGACAATATAGTATCCTGCTAAATTGGTTGCATTGCCCACCCAGAACCAGAAAAATCTTGCAAGGAGCAGCCTTAGCAAAAAGGCAAGAGAGTGATGTTGAATAAGAGTGGACAAATATGTTAATAACAAAAATATAAAGAACAACAATTTTCAAATACTACAGAATAACGGAAAAAAAAAAAAACCACCAAAATTGTTCTTTTGGTCCAGTAAATGAGTGGCAACTTTCATTGGCAAAGAAAGGTGCTAGCAGCTCCCATGGAACACTTGAAACAAAACTCCTCCTATTTATTCAGCCTCCTCACTCAAAAATCAAGTTCCCTCCTGGCCCAGATTTGCAGCAAGAGAGTGATATATTTCATTTAAATAATTGGAAATTGTTAGGTGTGAAATAAATGAAAGTGAATTTAAAGCCTTAAATTTTCTTTTTCATTCTCAGTTTTATGAAAGCTCAAGAAATTAAAATATGATGATAATTCCAGTCTGTTACAGTCTGTGCAAAAGGCAGTTGCTGTGCACTAAAGGGACAGATCTCTTGTATTAAAACATTTAATGGACAGATGAGTTTTTCCTCCCAATAGGAGTTGTTTAGTGCCTGCATGTTCATAATGTAGGTTTACTGTTGACTGCACCTTTTAGAGACCTGCTATTTGGAAAAAGCTTGAAGAAAAGAAAGGAATTGTCCTCTCATTTGTTTTCAAATTTTATACATTTTATAATATGTCTGCAACATACTTTTACGTATTCTTACGAGGGCACCATCTTGGATCACACTGTATACATATATGTATTTTTTTGATCGATACTCTGTGTGTGTGCACCCACACATCTGTGTGCACCCATACATGTACGTATGTATTGGCATTACCATTAAGTACTATAAAGTTCTGCTATTGTAATAATGGTCTTTAACTGGAGGGGATTATCCCAAATTCAAGAAATGCATTTTTAAGGCATTTAATAAAAATACTAGGTACCGTATTTGAAAGCCTCACAACTAACAGGCCAAACCTTCATTAGCAGAGTTTTGCAGGTGTAACCACATAGCTTTAGAAGTCCAGATGTGGCTTATTTTATATCCATCACAGGGTTATCATTATTGTTTGGTCCCTTACAGTGAAATATGCTACGTTAATATAGATGCACTCTTGCTACTACACTTCTGGATTAGGTGTTCTTGATGAAAAATTAGTAATGACGGGACCAGATGAAATGGTCTGAAGTTGCACAGGGGAGGTTTAGATTAGATATTAGAAAGAATTACTTTACTGAAAGAGTGATCAGGCACTGGAACAGCCTGCCCAGGGAGGTGATTGCATCACCATTTCTGGAGGCATTTAAGAAACGTGTAGATGCAGCACTTCGGGGCATGCTCTAGTGGACAAGATTATAGGGGGGTTTTGTGTGTGCATGGTTGGACTCAATGATCTCAGAGGTTCTTTCAAACCATGAAGATTCTGTCATTCTATGATAGAGCTGCATCAGTCAAGAATCACATTTATTCCCACCCATGTTGTGTTCAGTGCTCTTTCAGGGCCTGAAGTGCTTGCCACGGTGCCAGTTCTGCTTGACTGAATGTGATAATAAAAGCACCATACCCAGAAACCCTGCCATTGCCTAGTTACACAATGGATTTTTTGGCAGGACTTTATTACGTGAGGTTGGCCTTCTGCTCCTAGGAACAGTGTGGTTTTTCTGAACCCCTGAGTGCCAGTGGGACATTGGCTGCTATGAACAAGCTCTTCATGTAAACCATCATGTTAAATCAGGGTAGTCCATCTCTCTCTCATGAGGGGATAAGCTGTGTTTATCTCTCTCGTGAAGAGACAAGCTATGCTGCTTAAATAAAGGGAATTATCTTGAGGTTGAATATACTCTAAATAGATGAGTGTTAGCAGAGCAGCTCTGACCTGGAGCAGCTTGATGGCAAGGCAGCCCTAGGAGGGTGTTAGCTGAGTAATGGGAGTCAGTCTAGATGAAGTGTAAGCAAAAGTGCACACTTCCTCAGGAGAGTGTGTAGATCTGAAAAACAACAGATAGTGATAGGAGTGCACTTCGAAGAGAAACGGCATTTAATATGCCAATAAACTGCCCATCTGTTTTCTCCCTTAGATCATTTATCTTGTCTTACCTCTTACAAGGTTGTTGAGGAAAAGGTCATTGCCTGTTCAATGACTGTTCACTCCCCACTATAATGGGACCCCAGGTATTACTGAAATGCAAGTGAAGTGTGAGAATAATACTGTCAAACTGGACGATCAGGAGTTGAGTATGTTGCCTCTGGAGGCCTTTTTTGAATCTGTAGGAGAACGGTACCAGTGGCATCAGAGCAGAGTTGCTGAGTTGCCTGAGTTCTCGTTACACAAAACACAGGTGGTGTCATGGAAAATAAAGTTTGAATTTACTCAATTGCAAAGAATTTTGGCATTGTTTAAAATAATGTACCCACACAGCGGATGTAGGGCTGTGCTTTTGGCTCTTGTGTCTGTGATGGGCATGAAGAGTTGCCATTAGAAAACCAAATCAATGGGCAAGTGCAGTTCCTACAGCACTGTAGCACAGCAAGGGCTTCCTTTGGTAATGTAAGATATAGAGGCAGACTTTAATTCAAATGCTGCTAATTGCTTATGATGTTGTGGTAAGAAAGTCACCTCAGCTGAATTTGTGACCTCAACTGTAAAACAGAAATAGCTGTACTTGTAAAGTGCTCACAGATCTGAGAGGTGTTATTATTGCTAATTCTGAAGCTACACTGACACCCTTGACTAATATGGACATAATATGGCAGAAGAAGATAAAGAACTGGAAATGAATTTGTAGCTAGTTGCCACATTTTGACGTTTCTTTTCCTTTCCCTTCTCCTGTCACATGCTTTCATGTCTTATTACCAGGGCTGACTATCTTGAATTTAAGAAACACATCACAAGGTCAAGACAGCTGAGCTGGAAAGTGTGAAAAAAACAAGACTGCGGGCTCTCCTGTGTTGTGCGTGTATTACTGCTGAAGTGTCCAAGCTGTACTGTTTATAGAAGAGTGACTTTTAAAATAAGGAAGCATTACTACAAGGGTATTTTTTTTAATACCCCATTTATGATTCTATTGGTGGTCTTTTCCTCCAACTTCTTAATTTAAACTGAAAGCAAAGAATGGGGTCGGTTAGATGTAAAGTGCAAAATTTCTCTGGATTTCTCATTACGTGAACTGAAACACAAATATTTCAAACAAAACATTAACACAAAATCGTTCATTTGCACAACATCACTTTGCAGCTGAGGTACCTGAAGATTAATGTGTGTCCAGAGCCATGCCCCTGCCACATGCTGACCCCAAGACCTGGATTCCTACCGCAATGGCACTTGTGATAGAGGATTGCTGTCACTTGCCCTGATCAATTCTGAACTTGTTGATCAGGGTAGTAAGACTCTAGTTTAAGCTCTGGTCATGTTGTGCCTGAAACCAGGAATTGGAGTGCATCCTTCCTAGCCATTTTTTACCCCCAGGATCTGGAATGGGTTTCACTCATAAACAAGAATGGTTCTGACACTGTTCCCAAAACACTCCTGCCAAAGAACAGCCTTTTTTTCTCTTTTAATTTTTGTCTTTGTCTTTTTGCTGATCTTATAGTGCTCAGTTACAAAGCCAGAGATGTGTTGACTATCAGGTCATAACCTTGCACATCCCTAATTCCCAGTGGAATCTCTTTAGAAACATGACATGACACAGAGAAAGTGCAGGGTCAGGACAATGGGAGATGCACTGATATTAAAAAAAACCCCAAACATAAAATCAGCTTTTTTTATTCTCCTCCATTTATGTTATTTCCACATGAAATGACTATGAACATACTCATTTTTGTAGGTACATTGCTAGCTAGTAAGAAGGTAGCTTGGCCATCTGAAGGGAAACAGCAACAGAGCTGGGGAGTGGAAACCAGCATTGTGGTGGCTTCTCCATAATTACTTTTCTGTATCTGTGATTCTAGTTACATGCCACATGTAGCAAGTTCAGGTTTGCAGAGCCAAGAGGGAATCTTGAAATTTGTGGTCCATTAGAGAACCAGGTGTGAACAGGCCCTGGAGAAGCAAAATCCATTTTTAACTATAGGGACAATTAAAAGGCAGACCCTCAGAGTCCAGATTTAATTCATTTGCTCATTGTAATTCAAGAAGTTTATTTTCATGCTTGTCAATCTGATTTCCTTCTCCAGGAAGGAGACTGGGGTCACCTTGCTGTTGCTTTTGAGTCCCACTTTGAACAGTACTTTTCTGTTCCAAAAATCCTAGAAGAAGCCATTTCTTCCTCCTGCCAGTGAGAACATCTGAGCTTCAGATTTCTGCCTCTCTCTTTGTTGATGCATATCAGATTTACCTTCTCCAAAAGCAACTTGCTACAAATTTTACCTATTACTTCAGAAAAGCTTGCTGAAGGACAGAGGGCATTCACCCTACTGGCATTCACCCAGGTTCACACAGTGAACCATTTTTAATGGTATTGTTTGTAAACAATCAGTATTTGTGACCAACACATACAGATTATCATCCGTCTCAGTGGTGCCATTTTTGTGTTTTCTGAGGAGATTGTAAATTCTCTGGACAGGTTTGCAGCTTTTATTTTTTGGGGGGATCTCACTTTCACAGTAGTTACATATCCATGAAATCCCAAATGCTTCAATTATTATTTATTGTCTGCATTAGGAGGGCATCCTCGGGCCCTAGGCATGATTGGGCCAGGAGCTTTAAAACATCAGGTTGAAGAAAGAGACTTGACAAAGAATGTAAAGGGATTATCTGCTATTTACAAAGCTGAAAGGGACATGTTTGGTGACTTCTTAGAACACCTGGCATATCCCCAGAGCCATGCAAATAAACAGCATTGCAGGGAAAGGCTGTGAGATACTTTCATTTTAAATGCCATCAGTCCCCCATTTGCCACAAATTACATATGCTTGAGGGTGAGCGAGATTGTTTTTCAGAATCAGTTGGAAAAACCCCTAGATTGTAGAGTGGGCTGCTGGGGATTGAGTACTGGCCCTCTGATGTAATGTTCTTGCATTTTCTGACACGAGTAGGTAAACTGGAGAGTACTGTTGGCATCTGAGCGTCAAGTAGCGGGATAAACCAGCACTGGGCTGCAAACTCCCTGATCTGTTAGGATGTCATCTCAAGTTTAGGGCCAAGTGTTTCCCTTCCTAAGCTGTACGATCACACCTTACCTCTAGAACAGAGGAACGAGCGTTCCAACGGGTATCTCTGCTTCTCTGCAGAAATGGTGCTGTTGAAAAACATTTTCTCACCCCCATGTTGCAGGCACCACATGGAGATGTGAGGCAGGGAACCCATGGAGGTGTGGGTCCCTTGCAAGAGGACTAGTAATCTCATCCCCTGTTAGCCCAAGCTTTCCTAGACCTGTGGTATGAGTGCTAACAATCAGCTGTGTTTAATTATAAACTGTCCGGATAATCAGGCTGGCCTAAAATACTTGCCTATCACTTTTGATAGTTAATTGGAAGTTTGTCTCTATAGTGGCTTAGGGGTAGATCAGAAAATCGCACAAATTCCAGGTAATCACTATTAGTTCTCCATGAGCAAAGCACTGAAAATTTATGTGGCTGTACTGGTCCTGAATAAACAACAGGTCAGCCCTTTAAAATGAAAGCTGAGGAGATGCTGCATTTTACAATACAGTTTAAGTTTGTAAAGCTGGATGGTTTCAAAACAGAAAGGAAATCCACATGTGTCTTTCCGAAACCACTTTGCCTCTTAGGCTTTTCTGCTAAATGAGATTTTGGCAAAATTCACTGTCTTATGAGGGATTTAAATTTGAATGGAGATTCTTCATTACGTGTAACACCACATGGTCTTATAAGATCTTCTCAGTATTTCTACCTTGAAATAAAATTAAATCTTAAAACTGTCTATGTTACTATCTGGATAGAAATATCTTAGGCCTATCCTCCCCCATCCCGCCCCAGCTAATTCTGCTCTGTGGATTTATCAGTGCTACTATTTTAGAGGAATGACCCTCCCAGCTTCTGAGGGACCACCACCTTTCAGGACCGTGTCTGAATATACTTCAAAAACACTACCAATAATGTTATTTATATTTCATCATTTATATACCATTTTTTAATAGGTTCTTCTTAAAAAAAAAAACAACCCTCTTGTGCTTTGTAGCACCAATATGCCTTTTTTTCTTTCTTTTCTTAAACACTGTTTGCTATTCAGGCCATCAGACAAGGAGCTGAGGACCAGACAGTCTGTTTAGATATGAGATTTTTTCGAACAAATGATTCACCAAATGATAGTGTACTGTTTAATTTCAGTTAATCTAGTGACAAAATGGTACAAAATGAATTCCAAGTCAGGCTCTCAGTGCAGACAAGGCTGTACAGCTGAATGGCAGTGCCGGCTCCTCCCTGCCTCGCTGCTGCTTCTCTCACTTCCCGTTTTCTCCTGTCTTTGCTGCATGTGCATACGCAGCCTGGAGTGTCTCGCGCTACTGAAGAGACTGATGAAGCCTGGGGAGTTTCCAGGTCAGGGCTTTAGGTCACTTGCTGGTGGACACAGAGAAATACAAGTATCAGGGTTACAGGCAGGTACAATCTCTGTCTGATGAGTACGTTCCCAGACAGTCAGAGTTACTGTGCTACCACCTAAACCACTTCACCTGTCTACTTAAATACCATCTTTTGTGTGTGTTTTAAAAATATGACCTCACAAATTTTTAGCTCTAGAGATGTCAGGACACAAGCCAGTGTGATGGAGATGACTAGCAAGATTTTCTTGATGTGCTCTTTTATCTGGGAGGAGGTTACTGTCTTTGCAGCCTGCCCAGTACTTTATGGGCAGTCACACCACAGAGACTGCTTTTGATTTTTAAATTGCTATTGATGAGAAGTCATGATCCTTTTGTCAGTTGTACTCTGCAACTCAGATGGAAAACAACATCTGCTAGAATGGAAAAAAACAGGCATGTTCTGGATGAGCAGATTTAAAAACACTCATTTAACCCTATAACAAATATATCTCATTTCATATTAGTGAATTAATGTTTCTTGCTTCAGCTCTTGATTTTCAACAACTCTCTTACACCTCATATTTGGATTGGACTACCTCAACAGTCATTATATGAGACACAGGGTGTGGGGTTGCATTGGGCACTGATTTTGATTTTGAATGTGAGTTTTTAATTTCTTCTTACAGTAAGAAAAAAAAAAACAGTGGCAAATCCCCAGGGAAAGTGGGAAAAGAAAGGCTAGTTCTTCCTCCTCCAATCTTGGGAAAATTATTGTTGAAAAACCCAGCAATGCAAGTTTTTCAGTCTGTCCTTTCCACACCAGAAGCCTCCTTTCTTTTTTTCATCCCTATTCACGCACTCCTGCTTTCTTTCCTTACCCAGCCTGGAGCACAAGGTGATCTCAGGTCTTTTGGGAAACACCAGCATTCACTGATAATTTGCAGCATCCAGCTGTGGCTTTTGGGAAATGACTTCTAGATTCAGCACCAACTGCCCAAAGTCTGGGACAAAGACAATGTGCAGAGAGGATGGTAGTGAAGCTGAGCAAGTAGAACAGAAATGTAAAAGAGAACCGTGAAGGTGTGAAGGTGAAGGGGAAAAGAGACAGAGGGATGCTCTGCTTCTTTTTCTGCCCTTAGTTGCTGGTAGGCATGCTCTGTGTGCTTGAAAACCTGGATCTTCCACCTCAGAAGGACTATGGTCACTACCATCCTCAGACAGAGAAAAACAAGTGGCTGCTTGATGGCAGTAACACAAACAAAACAAGGTTGGATTCAAGCTGATGACTGTGTGTAAAATAGCATACTGCAATTATGCTGTGCCATTCATTTCTAATCCACCTGCTGCTCCTTGTTGTTTATTTGTTTAATATTTCTTTATTCATCCTTTGCACCACCCTTCTCCATCCTTTGCCAAAATTATATGGCTAATGATTAACTGCATGTGGCACTCCTGCGGTGCGGTGCTCGGTGCTGGGTTATTTCATGCAGTGCTGTAGTGAAACAGCAAGTGAGAAAATTCCAGCCTAGAAAGGCATTAATTTGTTACAATAGAAATGAGCACTGAATGAGTCACACTGCTGACAGATTCTGACATGCAGCCGATCTATTAAAGGTTTGCCTTTCTGGCAGCTTTGTCTCCCCCTCTTCCCCAGATGTGCACTTCTTAAAGGCTGCACAGACAAATATTTCATTGCTTGGAACTTCCTGTTTGTTCTTATCTACAATAGCTTTTGAAAAAAGACCTTAAACATGAAAATTGGTGAATGTGTGAAGATGTAGCAGGGCTTTTCTTCTGTCTTGTGATGCTTTGATACTGTAAGTAGAGAATGAATGTTAACAGCAGGTATTTTGGGACTGTAAAATATAGCCTGGAGGCTGATAACTGTCTGGTCTGTGGAAAGATATTTATGCTAGCTAAGTTTTTCCAAAAAGAGATCTGTGTTATTATCTGGTTTCCTTGGACTTCTGCTCAGGGCATTTGCTCAGTGCTAAGATACAAAAACTTAGATTAAGGCAGCACTTTAAGGTGAACCTTTAATGCCAGATGCATATAAAAAATACTAGGTCAAGCATCCTTTACCCGCTAAAGGTCCTTCTGAAGAGTAGACTACTGAAACCTGCTGGTACTTTCCGCAGGACTGAAGGCTGTGTGATTTGGGACTGTGTGAGTTAGAAGCCTTGTTTATCTCCCTGCCCACAGAACAGTCCTTCTGTCTGGGGACAGAGCTGTGCAAGGGGAGGAAAGGCAGGAATCCTCTTGTAGAAAGTGCAGCTAAGTGCTGTCTTCTCCATAGACGAAAAATAGGTATCTTACAGGATTAGTCAGTCTTCCAAATTCAAAGTACAATTCTATTTTACACTGTGGGCAGGGGGGAAGGCTGAAGAATGAGACTGAACTTAATTAGTAATCCTTGTGTGCAAACTATTTCTGAATCTCAACGGGAGTTGCTAAGAAAACAGTATGAAATATTATTTAAATATTGACAGTGACATGGACTACATAATTTAATTTCTGACACTTCCTCAGCCCTGGGTTGTTCCTTAAAGAAAAAGAAAAGCAGCACAAGAAAATTATATATATTCAAGCCTGTATATATAGGTGCAAACATGATGTTGAGAAACTTTATAAAATTCTTCCAAGAGAGGAAGAATGGATTTTATTTAAATTTAGTATTCATCTGCTAGCTTTGGTAGTTTGTCTGGGAGAGGGAGGCTTGTTGGCTGGTCTGATGCCATCAGAAAAACTCTTTGTAAAGGCTGAGGTGACTCAAACAGATAAATTCTTTTAAGTGTGTCCTTAAGAGAGAGAAACAGTTTTTGTTGTATTCTGCATGACCTTCAAGTTGTTTTGAGTATGTATCTTAAACTTAGCTGCATTGCTGAATTCATTAAAAGTGCTTCTTTAAGAGTAAAAACAATCCCAAAGTATAATTTTTTGGATTTGGGTTTTTTAATTATTATTTTTATTTTCATCTCTTTTGTGAACAATTTGGTCAAAATGTGAACAAATGTGAAAAATTTTTAAATGGTCAGCCGGCCTGCCCTAGTCAGCATCCAAAAACTTGAATTTCAGGTTAATGTCTTGCAGACTTTAATTAAAGACAAGAAATAGGATTAAGTATTTCTCAGCTGTACATCAGAATTGTAGTAAGTCATGTTTCTCAGAAGACAAATGCAGTATATTTTTCCCTGAAGCAAGGGAACAATGTAGTGCTGCTGCTGGGGGCAGGTGCACTCCAGGGACTTCCTTATCAGTTATATCATGGACACAGCAAAGGAAGGGGCAAAGGTGAAGCACAGCAAAGTTTCTACAGAAAGTTGTTTGGGGGCATCTCAATCCAGTGACATGAATAGTTACAGAAATGAGCACAAGAGAAAAGGCCAAAGGCAAGACAGAGGCTCCAAGAGCTCTTGCAGCAGAAATTTGACCAAAGGGAATGTACGGTGTAAGGAAGGAGAGAAGGCAGCGCCAGGCAACTGCTGCGCTCAGAGAAGACGGGGAGGTGAAGAAGCACCAGGCAGGGGTGGGCCCTGGCATGAAGTCATAGGCAATGCCAGGACAGAGCTGAAATGCTTTGTTGCAAAGCTCCACCTTCCGAAAGTGCTCAGCCTGCTAATTAGAAAGGGATATGTGAGGTTTACCACTTCCACAGAGCTGTTAATGGACCGTTACGTTAGGTAGTTTTTTTAAATAAAAAAAGAACTTGTTCCAAGATATGTCTGGTTGCCAGCCTCACCTTACTGTCTCGAGAGGGAGTTATTTAAGGCAACACTTACTCTGGCAGACACAGCTGGTGGTTCAGATGGGGTTTGTGGGGAAGAAAACTGTTGGCTTAAGCTGTTTTATCTGCAAAGGCTTTGCTTCCCACTGGAAAGCTTGCAGACAGCTTTTAAATCTTAGGTGCATTATTAGCAATAACAGAATGTGAAAGAAAAGGAAGCAATATTTAAAAACAACCTAGCATGTATGGTTATGTGTTCTCTGAAATCAATAAGGAAACCTCCTGCTCTCAAAGCACTGGCGGATTTCTATGCGCTACACAGTGCAGTTTTTAGATTGGCCTTGAAATGTGATCTTTTGCATCCCTACAGCAGCAGTTACATCGACAGCCTGTGCTTTCAGCTGCCTTCATGTTTTTCACTTGGAGGTGGCAGGGTGCTGGGGTGAGGTTGCCTGCACCTCTCCAGCTGGAAGGGTTCCTGGAGAGATGGAGAGGCAAGTTCGGTTCTGTCTGTCACTGCCCACAAGGCCAGGGGGTGGACTCAGTCTGCTAACACTTTGGCTACGGTGCGGTATTATTCCTGAAAAGTGTTCTTAACTGCAGCTAAAGGCATGTGAGACCTGCAGATTGGAAAATATTCCTAATGGCCAGGAAGAAAGGTGCACCAATTGGTAGTTATTTGGATTTTAGCTCTAAAAATAGGCAGCTTGATCTCTGCACTACATATAGTTATATTGCTGGAGAAAAAGCTTGGAGGTGGGTAATGAGTACTGGAGCTCAGGTGGCGGAAGAGCTGGAGAAGTGCAGTGTGAGCAGAAGACTGCTGCATGGAACAGGCAATGTTTCCACTTAAAAAGCATTTGTAGAAAAGAATTAATAAAACAGAAATTAATCGGTCCAGTTACTGGTATACCTTCCTACTCAGAGCCTGGGCAGCACAGTTAGAGAGAAGCTGCTGGGGCAGCAGAGGTGGCAGTGACCTTGCCTCTGCTTGGTGTTCTGCTGAGAGCTCACGGGCTCAAACCACGTGGCCGGGAAGTCTTCTGTGGTGCTCAGTGGCCTGCTCACTACAAGCAAGCAGGTTTTTTCATCCCTTTACTGTGATGGGTGTAAGCTGACCAGATGTTTATACCTGATCTTGGTGCTATATAAGGCATCACTCATTCTGGAAAAGTAACAGGAAAGAGCCATTCAATAAAAACAGCCTCCCCAAAACTGCAACAAATCCTTTTGCATGGACTCAAAAGATTTGGAAGTCCTTACACTTTTCAGTTTGAGTGGTAAAGAAACTGCTGAAGTACCATACAGGGCATTGCTACCATAATATTTCTTTAGTGGCTGGAGACTGATGGTACCGGAATGTTTCTAGTATTGCATGACCTGGAGTCAAATCTCTTTGGTGCTCATCTGGATTAAATAAATAAAAAAACCAAAACACTACTTATCACTTATTTCTGGTGCCAAGAGAAATACAACTTTCTTCTCCCATATGCAGAAATTCAGATGCTAGTTCCTTTGTTTTCCTGTTGGGAAGCTATTACATGGGCATCATGATGGTAAAGAGTTTGGGTTTTGTTTTTAATTATCTTTGTTTTCTCATTGCCTGCATAAAATTCATTATTTCTTTCTCAGCTTTTTATGTCTCCCTTCTGAAGACAGATTCTGTTTATGGGTGTGCTATTCTTGTGCTCCTCCTCTATACATTTTTATCACTTTTCCAATTTTGACTAACAAGTTTATTTCTATCTGGAGAGGACACAGAGGGCTGGACAGTTGCAATAAAATTTTTACTTTTAATGCTAGCCCAATTGAAAATTTGCTGTTAGAACATTTAATGTCTTAGGTCAAAACTGAATTCCAGGTTGGTGAAAGAGCTACATTCTGGCTATTGGCTTGTTGATACAACATAGATTTCTCACTGTCATCCAGTTCCCAACAGCACGTTGGCTGGAATTCAGTTTAGAAAAGATGAAAACAAATGTTCTTTGTCCTTTCAGCTCAGGTTTACAGTCCTTTCACAGTTTACCGGTCACTGTATTACATTTCCAACTTGTGTGGCATCCTGAAAATACTAGAAACAAAGAGTTATATGATTAGCCCAACTACTGGAACACTGCTGGCTTGGATGGAAGTACTCTCTGCTGGGTTAAAATCTGGCTGGAGGACTGGGCCCAGAGAGTGGTGATGAATGAAGTTAAATCCAGTTGGAAGCCGGTCATGAGTGGTGCCCCCCAGGGCTTGATACGGGAGCTGGTTCTTTTTAGCATCTGTGTCAATGATCTCGACGAGGGGATTGAGTTCACCCTCAGTAAGTTTGCAAACGACACCAAGTTAGGTGGGAGAGTAGACCTGCTTGAGGGCAGAAAAGCTTTGCAGAGCCTTTCAAATCTATGTCAACCCACCTTTTGAATACTTCTGGGGATGGTGCCTCAACCACTTCTCTGGGCAGCCCATTCCAATGCTTGATAACTCTTTCAGTAAGATTTTTCCTAATATCCAAGCTGAACCTCCCCTAATGCAGGGATTTGAAAAGGCTGGATTGATGGGCCAAGACCAACAAGTTGAGGTTCAATAAGACCAAGTGCCGGGTTCCACACTTGGGTCACAACAACCCCATGTAGTGCTACAGGCTTGGGGAAGAGTGGCTGGAGAGCTGCCCTGCAGAAAAGGACCTGGGTGTGTTGGTTGACTGTCATCTGAACATGAGCCCAGTGTGCCCAGGTGGCCAAGAAGGCCAACAGCATCCTGGACTGTTTCAGGAACAGCGTGGTCAGCAGGACTAGGGAGGTGATAGTCCCCATCTACTCAGCACTGGTGAGGTGCCATCTTGAGTACTGTGTCCAGTTTTGGGCTCCTTACCACAAAAAAAATATTGAGGTGCTGGAGCAGGTCCAGAGAAGGAAAATGAAGCTGGTGAGTGGTCTGGAGAATAAGCCTTCCAAGGAAAGGCTGAGGAAACTGGGATTATTCAGCCTAGAGACAGGAGGCTGGGGGGAGACCTCACTGCTCTCTACAACTATCTGAAAGGAGGTTGTAGGAAGGTGGGGATCGGTCTCTTCTCCCAAGTCACAGGTGATAGCACAAGAGGAAATGGCTTCAAATTGCACTAGGGAAGGTTCAGCTTGGATATTAGGAAAAATCTTACTGAAAGAGTTATCAAGCATTGGAATGGGCTGCCCAGAGAAGTGGTTGAGGCACCATCCCCAGAAGTATTCAAAAGGTGGGTTGACATAGAGCTTAGAGACATGGTTTAGTGATGGTGTTTGGTTTTTTGTATCGGAGTTAGGTTGATGGTTGAACTAGATGATCTGAAAGGTCCCTTCTCACATAGACAATTCTATGATTCTATTATTTTACAAATGGTAAATCAGCTTTCCAAGCAAAGCCTGTGTTGAGTACAGCCTGCTGCTCAAAGCGCTGGCATTACACGCCCACTTCTGTCTTTAGCTGATGTACTAGTTTGCCTTGGCTGCTGGTATTTCTTCTTTCTGGTACTGTTTTTCTCCAGTGCTGTTTTCCATGAAAGAGATCTTAGTCAATTGAAACAAGTGGAATAGGAGCATCATACTTTTCCTTTTTTTTTTAAACTTGCATTTCACTGTTGGCTTTTTCTTTCTTTTTTATGTATTTTTATCAATATTCAACCATTTATGAATAGTTTGTTCATGATGCTCAGCTTCAGTTAGTTTGAAAGTGCCTTTATAGTGAAGTAAGTCTATTATGATTGTTAGGTGTCTCTTTATGTTATTTCAAGGCCCTTCTACACTGATATAGTAGTTAAAGAGGGCTTAACTTACAGCGTTCCCTGTCCACATACACCAATTGTACTTCCATATCATTGAGCAGAACTCTGCTTTAAGTAAAGATTTATTTTTTAAAAAATATACATATTACATGTAGAACATGAAGTATCCATAGGCTGCAAACCTACTGCTGTGTGAAACTATAGGAAATACACTTAGCCTTTGGAGCAACACTGTAAAGAAAATGCAGCAGTCACTATAATATACATGTTGCAATATACTGCAATTCTAATGTTGAGAAACAACTGCATATTGTAATTTGCAAATATATTTGTAGTAATTTCTATTAGTCTTAATACAGACACGGTCACTGTTAACTTGAGATTCAATGTATTCTCATTAACAAGACTGATATTTTGTTGTCTGCTCAATAATTGCCACCAAGGGGTACTTGAAAAATATTCCTAGTCAATGAGCCTTACATACTTAGACAATTCAGAGCAATAAAATGAGAAGCAGACTTGCTTGCCACTCTTCTAATGTAGCATGGAATTTTTCAAAGGAGCCTATGACGTTTAGATACCCGCCAGGCTTCATACTGCAATAAACAGATTTGTTTTGTTTACTCCAGGTAACTCTTCAATCTTGTCTTGGTGTTTTAGCCACAACTCCAAGCCCAATGTGAAATGATGGAGTCTGCCTCTAAGGGATTTTGCAGACAGGACAAAGAACTGATTTTGTTGATGGTTGTGTTTTTAAATGGAAAATGACATGTTGCTTTAAATAATCCATTTTTTCCTCTACCTGCTGTGGATATGTTTTCTATTTGTAAAGTCTGTGTTTCTTGTGATATATAAAGCTTTATTCTACTGAAAAAAATCCATAATCCCTGGGGTTTAAATTAATATTAATGTATTTCTGTGTAGTGTCCACAGGGAAAGAAAAGTACAAACCAGTTCTGGGATGTGAATGGACATGTATGTAATTCATTAGATGTCTGTTTTTAAAATCAAGCTTCTCACCTGGGAGCCACAACATTCTTGGCGGTGTGCACCAGGCTTCACTTCCCTAGTCCTGCTGGCCACGCTGTTCCTGATACAGGCCAGGGTGCTGTTGGCCTTCCTGGCCACCTGGGCACACTGCTGGCTCGCATTCAGCCATTTGTTGACCAACACCCCCAGGTCTTTTTCAGCTGGGCAGCTTCTCAACCACTCTTCCCTAAGTCTGTAGCTCTGCATGGGGTTGTTGTGACCCAAACACAGGAAGCAGCACTTAGCCTTGCTGAACCTTATACGATTGGCTTTGGCCCATAGAAAATATATTATGCATGTATTTTCCTGCTCTCTGCTCTTTTCATCTCAGACTAACGTGCCCCTTTGGTCTGTATGTGTTTTATGTCAACCAGTGCTCACCAATGCAATCCAGGAAGAAAAGTGGAGCTCTTGGATCCACTGCTTGGGGTGCAGCTGTCTGTGTCCATATGTGTGTCTTTAAAGGTAGAGTAATATCTTCACTGCCTTCTCATGCTGAAATGGAAACCCATCTCAGAAGTGTGTCTTCAAGTAATGCATGCAGTTTGTCAAAAGGCAGGGTACTGCCTGAGGTTTAGGTATTATAGTGATGAATCTGGTGAAGACCCGACACGTTGGGACAGAAAAATGACAGTATACTTTTTTTCAGTCATAATTTTGAGGGTGAGCACAAAAACACCAGAATGTTTTGTGCATGAAAAGTTAATCACCTCTGCTGGGGAAAATTGCAGTAGCTGTGAGAACAGAATAGCACAAACGCAAACCAGCAAAGATCTCTTAGGTATAAGCACAGCAGAAGGACTGCAGGGAAGGTGATCCCAGGAGAAACTGTCGGTGCGGGTTTCTGTCAGTAGATGAAAGAAAGCCTCCTCTCAGGAGACGGACTGGGGAAATGAAAGCAAGAGCATTTCTGTTCCCTTCACCTCGTTGCCTTCCTGAGCTAGCACAGTCATTCTCTGGGCCTCTTCATCACCCTTCTGTTCAGTTCATCCACAAATTGTTTCATTTTGCTCTTTCTCTGATCCACAGAGGCAGGCGATGTATGACTACTTTCAGTTACCCTGTCAATTCAAGTGGCAAAAGACTCTGCAATTAGTCAAAAGGTTCAATCTATAAAGAAGACCCCTTAAAATCTCAGGTATTGCTGTGGAGGCGATAGCTAGGAGTTCCTAAGGGACTAGAAAATGAAACCTAAAGAAGCAGCAATTAGAAATGCCATTAACAAAACATGTAAGACTATGTAACAAAATGTATAAAAATATTTCAAGGTCAGATACTCAAAACCAAGAAATTGTTTGGCATTGCTGTGCCCCCTCTGCATTGCTGCGTAATTCAGTCTTCAGTTAAACGTGCGTCTTATTTTCTGTCTGATCTCCATCTTATTCAGAAAGATTGTCCCTAGGAAGCCTTCACATTCTCTGGCCTTACCGCCCTATATAGTATTTACCTTGAGAAAAGTACACTTAAGAAGAAAACTCAGCACAAAAAGACAGGAAGACTGCCTGCCAGCTGGAGCATTGAACTGCAGGCATCTCCTCTACCACGATTCACTCACTCCCCTGTCTCCAATGCTGTCAGTGAAGCAGAGTAACAGACGGAATAAAGGTCCAATGGCTTCCTAGCCCAGTTATCAGACACGGTGTGATGTGAAAATGAATCATGGTTTCTTTCACCCTGTTGAAACAACAAGATTTGCTTCTAAGGACATCCTTGAAAGCATAATGGCAAGACAACTGTTCTGGCATGCAGCTTTCTGTTTCAGTTTTCTGAGGGCACAATCCCACTGTGAGTTCTGTGCTGTCCTGCACAAAACCATATTTCCTTTAACCTAATTCAGCTATCTTTTTCTCCGCTGTTACTGAGGTCTGGAAGCACTCAGCTGCTATGGTGCAGTTTGTGTTAAATACATTGTGGTTTAGCCCCAGCCAGCAACTAACACCACACAGCTGCTCGATCACACACCCCCTGCCCCTGGCAGGTCTGGGGAGAGAATTGGAAGAATAAAAGTGAGAAAATTCATGGGTTGAGATAAGGACAGTTTAATAGGTAAAGCAGAAACTGTGCACACAAGCAAAGCAGAACAAGGCATTCATTCACTACTTCCCATTGGCAGGCCGGTGCTCAGCCATCTCCAGGAAGGTAGGGCTTCATTATGTGTAATGGTTACTTGGGAAGACAAAACACCGTAACTCCAAATGCACCTTCCATTCCTTCTTCTTCCCCCAGCTTTACTTTTATACTGACTGTGATGTCATATGGTATGGAATATCCCTTTGGCCAGGTCGGGTCAGTTGTCCTATCTGTGTCCTCTCCCAGCTTCTTGGGTGCCCCCTGCCTTCTCGTTAGGAGGCCAGTAAGAAGCTGAAAAGTCCTTGACTACTTAGCAACAACTAGAATATTAATGTGTTATCAACATTATTCTCATCCTCAATCCAAAATATAGCACTATACCAGCTGCTAGTAAGAAAGTTAACTCTATCCCAGCTGAAACCAGGACAGTGCACAAAAAAAAAAGCACTGTAATTTGAAGAGATTCTCAGACTCCCTGCCAGATAAGACATGTGTCTCAAAGACAGCCCCTCAAGACTTTCTCTTGAGAATAATAGACATCGTCATTTGTTAGCCTGGATACTTCTTTTTTTAATTATTTTTGTTAAAAAAAAAAAAAAGTAAAAGACTGCTTTGATGTGAAATATTTCAGGGTTTGCTCCACAATCTGTTCATATCAGGGGTAGAATGGATTCCCCTTGGCTTTGGCTGGCTTTGGTTCAGCCAGTGTCTCAGTTAGTTGGAAGCAGCCACAGAACTTTTTAAAGACCCATGACCTGCTGGAAACTTCCACCCTCCTGTAGGTATAACAGTAATGTGTAGGCACATTCAGGCACGGTGCTACATGCTCTGATTTGAAGGTACCAGATGGTAACATAGTGATGAAAGGAAGTCCATAGATCATCTTGTTCTTCCAGATGCACCCCTGCCTTGGCTGGTATATAAATTTTTAATGAAGGACAGCATTTTTCCCTCTTTTTGTCCTTAAATTGTTTATCTTGATGTAGTATATCACAATTTTTGTTTTCAAACCAGAAATGGAAGGGACAGTTTCTCTCAAGACAGCAAGCTTATGCTTTTAAAAGAATTTTGTTTCATGACTGTATTTACCCACCTTCTGTTTGTTTGTTTGCTTCATTTTTTTTCTTCCCATCCTTTTCATATTTATGCTTTTGGAAATGTTATTAGTCAAGGTGAAGATCAGCGTAAATAATAATGTACCATTATATCTTGCTACCTGAACAAGCAAAGCTTTCTTCCTTCAATTTTTGAAGAAAAATTTTTTTATTTTTGTACTTAATTTTAGTCTCACTTCTTTTATGTATTCCCAGTTATTGGCTGCTGTTCAGGAGAATGTACGTGTGTGGCTTGAGGACAGCGATGCTCTGCAGGGCTGTGTGCATGAAGGAACTCCCCTGCCCACGCAGGTGCTCAGCAGGGAAGGCTGGAACTGCCTGTGGGAAAATCTAAAGAGCACAACCTAATTTGGGGGCTGTACAACATGAACTGCGCTGCCTGCCTGTTCTGCGTCGTGAAAGCCCTTGTTTGAAGGTTCCCTGTCCTGCCATCGCTACTCTGGGCTGATGTTTTCTGCTGGCTTACCTGCTTTCAAATGCAGCATGGCCTCACCTCCTGAGCCCCTGGGGAGATGGGAAAGCAGCCCATGAAGCAGTGACACATCCTGTAAAGCAGTCAGCTAAACCCCAGCTGCAATTGTAAGTATGATTGGGAAGGATATTAAACTTCAGGTTTCAGGTCTTAAGCCAGTCTGTAGTTGACTGGGATCCAAATGGGGTGACAAAGGACTTTTTTTTGCATCTTGAGGTCTGGTCCTGGCCTCGCTCTGTTGTGATGGAGAGGCAATCTCTGCAGGTCTGAGTGCCACAGAGCAATTTCCATTGCAGACCTTGATAAGCTTGTGTTTTAATTCTTAGTCCTAATAACGTTATTAATTGTAGGGTAGCCATGCATATGGGTTTCATTCTAAACAGGATTCAAAATTCTGTTGAGATAGGTGCTCTGCAGTCATAAATGCACATTTAATGCCCCATCTGCTTTCTAATAGCTCCTTTAGGGTATTCTTTTGATAAGTGATACCTATAGTTCCTTACTGCTTTTGCTTATTTCAGAAAGATTTTTTGAAGACCCAGGTGCTACACCATTACCAGGAACCAGGTAATGGCAGATGCTTACTTTTCACAGTACTTGAAGGCAAACCTGCATTACCAAATGTTATTGTATCATAACACTATGAAAAGGAAGGAATACATTGTACTAATCTGTGTGCACACTAAAGGGAAATGTTTAATAAGGCCATGATAACCTGGTTTTGTTTATTGAAGCTAAAGGGAATTTACATAATATATTAAATTTCGTGTGTAAACATAGCTACAGATTTTTTTCTTCAGGAACTCAGGGTTTTGCCTCTCTCCAGTGAACCTGGGTGCTCAGTGTGTTTCTAAGAAAAGCGAGCTTGGTGATGCCTCCCTTGGAAGAGCATGTCACCTACCTGCTGGTAACCATTGATGTTCTCTGCAGAAACTGGCACTCAGATAATTGTTTCTTGACTAAGATTTCTCATACTTCAGATTGTGAAAAATGTGTTGATGCAACATTTACGGAAAGTCTCAATTTCACTTAGTATTTCAGTTCTGACATGGCCCCGGATTTGGCTTTGGAGTGGCATCAGTTAACCTGGTTAATGCCAATGGAGGAAAAACACCAGACATCAGTACTAGTATCCTTAAATTTGTCATCTGCTTAGAAGTTCAATAATTGTGAGAAATAAATGACTGGTATCTGTATCACTGATCACTGTTTTTAGCTTGTCACATTTGGGGCTCTCACTGAATCATATACAATTATATGTATTGAGCAAGGGTGTTTTCATGCAGAGATTTGGAAACAAGGAGCTCAGGGTTCAGCTATCTCCAGGAGTACGTAACATCCTTGCCCGGCCTATGTCTTGGCCCAGGAATGAGTGTAGACAGCATAGTGCTTGCCCTAAGTGGCTGTCACAGAGGGGGAGAAATGGCATAAGGCATTTTTAAACATTATTCCAGGCAAACTTAACATAGTGCTGCCCCTGTTGACTTCACCGACATGGACAAAGGCTAGAGCTAGGTGTTTGGGAGGCATTGTGTGGCATCCTTTTTACATTACTGCAAGTTTCTTCTATTGTCAGCAGAATTTCTTCTACACCTTTGTGCCTCAAGTAGATAAGATCTTGAGCCTTTGTCAAACAAAAGAATAGAGTTATTAAACATGGATTTACAAATATCCTTACTTCCCAGGATAAAGAGTTTGTGAGCCCCTTATCTTTTGGTGGTAGAATAAGGTGGCAAAAATATTCTTTTCCTGTTCTCCAGCTCGTTAATAAAGGCTAAAAACTCCCACTAGTATGCATGGTATGATAGCAAGAACTGCTGCATTAGCAAAGAACTGCTGACCAAAAACTGAATTTGTATAAGCAAAACTCTGCTAGGTGTTTCAGAAATGGCAGCTTTCCCAACCTCTTTCTGTGTTGCAGGCAAATCTTAACAGTGCAGTCTGTTTGTGGAAAAGGAAAGAGGCCACCACTGCCTTCCACTCCTCAGACAGAATTCCTGAAAAAGCAAAAGGCATTCATGCCTCATCCCTCTGTTTTTGCATAATTTTCAGTGAGATGGGCCTTTGGATAACCCTCAGTATACCCCTATTAGTGTAGGACTCCAAGGAGAAGGCATGTTGTTGGAAGGACAAGTAAGAGCAGGATGGGTGAGGGTTTTGTACAGATGCAAAATCTCTGCTGGTCAGTGGTCCTTAGCGATCCTAATTGGTTGTCACAGGTTAAAACAAACCTAGAGTTCTCTGATTTACTGCCAAGGATGGGATTAGAGCCACTGTGGCTGAAAGCTGACCCGAGACTCCCACTATGCTTTTGCTATGACATGGTTTATTAAGGATGAGATCTAGCCCCTGCACCTGCCCCTGGAGAACAAGGGAGGGAAACCTTGTCAAAAAGGCATTAGCCAAGGGGTTGGAGGGGCAGAAATCTGAAACAGTGCAGCACAGGTTAATATAAATACATGTAATCCTTGGGCCTCCTCTCAGCATTAATCATTTCCATCTGTAGCACGTGCCGCTGTTGCTGGCAGGGTTGATCCTTGTCCAGCTGGCTGTTGCAACTCTCGCACAAGATGCCAGAACTTCCCAGAAGCCAGGATCATTAATGCTGTGATTCACACAGGCTCAGCTGGCTCAGACCGCGGGGCTTTGTTACAGAAACCTTTGTGTCCGTGCACTTTCTCTTTTCTTGCCTACCTTGAGAAATGCAGTAGGATTTGCTCTGTCATGCCTACCCCTTTTCCTGTGCAATGTTTGTCCTTATGCTTCCAACCCATTTAATTTGCTAGCTGTTGTGCTGTTTTAATTGACATCTAAAGAAGATCCCTGTGAATACTGCAGAAATATGGGAATGCTTGTTTCCAGTTGCCAATAAATTTGCATCTACTGCATCTTTACTACTTCATTTCTAGGAATAAGAGATGCTGCCTTTTGTTCTGTGTTTATGAAGCACTGGAACCACAATAAAGTGCTCAGGCCCCTGAAGTCAAATGGCAGCTCTGAGGTCTTCTCGGACCTGAGCCATCAGAGCAGGACAGATGCCCTCAGGAGGAGCTGTGCCCAGCTGAACTCTCAACGTGAACAGCCATTCACTCATTTTCTCCTTTTAGGTGGCAAGGTGGGGACGACCTGACAGGCAAGAAGAACATGCAAAGCCCTATTCTGCATGGGACCGTGACTCCTCTCCAAAGCTCTTTCTGAGTGACGCAGGCAGGAAACTGTGAGCACGGTCCAGGTCATAAGGGAAAATCAAAGTTATGCCCTACACCATCACCAGCAGGCACAAGGATAGTCCCTGCTCCTGGGGCTGAGCTTGAGACCCTTCTCATAGCCTGGACAGTAGCAAGACTCCTGGTTATGGCTCAATCTGTGCTACCAAGTTAGCCACTGTTTGAGCTTAATGATCTGCTGCATTCATGTGTGCTCCTGAAAGGCACCTTGTCTTGATGAAGACATCCAGGGATAAAGAATCAACTGGTTTAATTCACAATGTGCTTCAGTGATTAGTCATTCTCATGATGTTGCATTTTACTCCCAATTTTAATTTCCCCCAGCTTCAGTTTCCATCAAGTGATCCAAGTTATACTTTTCCGTTCTAGATTAAATACTACACTTCAGGAGGTTCTTGTTCCCCCCTGCCAGGGAAGTATTGTGATTGTAGTCACATCATCTTTCAGTCTTCGTTTTGATACTCACTAAACAGATTGTCCTCTTCAAGCCTTTCAAGTGCAAGATGTATTCTTTGTCTCTCGGGTCATTGTGGAAACTCTTTTCTGCATCTCTTTCAAATTTTTGCAAAGGAATTAGTTCTAGTATGGCACTGGGAGCTCAGGGTGGGATATCTGGGTACTGTGGCAGAGCATTCCCTGAGTTGCTGCACCAGAATGGAGACTGTCATGCTCTAAGCTTGTCCGGTAGTGTGTTTAGATATGGTGCTTTGCATTGAAACCTATTAATATGCAAATTTCATGACCAGGCCCGTTTGTCTTTGTTGTTCTGTATCACTGCTTGTCTGTCTCAATATTTTCATTCTACCCATCTTTGTTACCTGAAAATTTGATCATTGAAGATTTTGAAAGTACTTCTAGATTACTGGTAAAAACAATTGAGTTATATCATATCTAATATACTTCCATGCAAAAGAAAAAAAAAAGCTTTCTAGTGAGTGAGAAACAATGTGATATTTCAATTACAGTTCTTTAATAAAATTGTGTTCTTGAAATCTGTCAGCCTGTCAAGTCAAAACCTTTTATATGAGCCAGTTCTTATCAGAACACACTGCAACGCTAAACTGAGCGCTTGAGTAAGGTCTATGTAGACTACACTACACACCTGCAGTTTTCTCCATAAAATAAACCATAGATCCTCAAGGATGATTTCCATAAAACTGTGTTAGTGGCATTAATTACATCCTTCACTATCAGTTGAATCTCGTATTAATTTCCTCATGATTTTACTTGGGACTGATTGTGACATTTTTTCTGGGTCATCTTTTTTCTTTTTGAATTTTGGGATAGGAAAATTAACTAGCAGTGCATGTCATGTTCTTGATATATCATATCTTTTAAATTTTTGTCCTTTGCTGTGGTATCCACTCCTCATGTGAGTGTTACAAACAGCAGATGATTTCTTGCTTCTCCTGAAGGAAATACAATTGAGCACTGTTGCTTGGTAATCAAAGGGTAAATACCTGTTTGTTTGGCTTTTTCAGCATTACAACTGCTTGAGAAAGTTCAGTCCATTCTGTTTAGGAGCATAAAGAAAATCTAACTCATCATCTGCTAAGCACCTGGTTCTGGCACTTTTTTGTATGCACATATTGCTTCCTTCAGTAATTCTTTGACAGATGTTGTCAAGAAGAAAATATTTGCAGGGAAAATGAGGGACACAGTAGGGTTAGAAATAGGTAGCCTAAATTTGCAGAAAACCGTTCACACATTCTGTTCACTTTAAAGAAAAGATATTTTTGCAAAATTGCAGATGAAAATATCTGTATTTCAGCAGTTTTCTTTGTCTTTTGGGCACCAAAAAGATTACTTATTTTAACTTCATATTTAAGAACCTTTAACATGAATGTATATGTAGCTTTGCACTGCCTATTGATTCTGCTGCCAGTGGAAGTCTCTGATCTCTGCTGCCATTGCACTGCTACTGTCTTAGGGTCGTGTCATGTACGAAAAAAATGCAGTTTTTGCAGACCATTATTCACTGGAGACTGAACAGGGGTTTCAAAACTTCTTTCCCTCAACTCTTCTTTTTGTGTATAAAGATGGTGAAAAAGTATTAGTGCTTAAACCATTTAATTTGTTTTGCTCCAGCTCTTCAGCTTTGAGTTGTAATTGCACTTGAGAATGAAGTTGCTCGTGTTTGTATTATTATGGGTGTTTTCATTTTAGTTTTTTAGTCCTCACAAGCTGGTACATGCAGAAAAGAAAGTAGATCATAGTGCTAAAAGCATAATCTGAAGTTTACAGAAAAAGGATGCTGTAATTTGCAAGCAATCTAAATCTTTCTCTTTCTAACAGTTACTATAAATTGGAAACTACATACATACCTGCTGCAGCATCATTGGCTTGCAAATGTACCAATGAGAGAAATAAGGAAAGTACTAAATGAGGTAATAGAGTTTGACTGATTTTTATGCTCTTCTGGTTTCTTGGAGAATTCTCAGATGGCAGGAATATGTCAAAATATGCTGAAGGTGCATGTTTGGGTTCTGGAATTTAATCCCTTTATTTTCCCCTAGTCTGACTGATGTAGTGTTTGGATTTACTACTCTGAGCCAGAGCCCATCAGAGTCAATTCCAACATTTGACAAAGGCATTCAGGTGAGACCCTGTTACCCTCAAAGCATGTTTAAAGGTTTGTAAGAGTCTCAGCTGTATGATGTAGAAATGTAGGTCCCCTGCAGATCAGGAAGAAATGCAGTCTATCTACTGCATGTGAGAGCCTTATTGAGTCTTCATGCCCCCCACCCCATTACCATTCTGCAAATACTCAATTTGCCATAAATTGGAAAAAGTTCGCAGGGGTTTGGGCCAATAGCACTCCAAAAATTCTTGTGTGCAAAATGCCTCACTATTCAAGAGGAATGTTTTTACTGAAACTCTCTCTGTCATCTAGATTAATCTTCTGTTGTTTTACAGTTCATAAACGAAAGATCCAATTCCCTACAAATTTGAGAGAGTGTGAGGCTGCTTAATGCCTGGGAATAAAAAAAGCCATGAGATAGAGGGGCAATTTAAAAAAAAAAAAAAAGAATAAATACCCCACATTACCTTGGCTTGTACATTATCTCACAGCTACCAGCACTTTTTACACTCCAATTACTCCTTAAAAACAAATTTCTTACTTTTTTTCCCTACCATGAGCTTTCATTCTCAAATTCATAATTTTCCCTACCTGCAGTATTTGCCCTGGTTCACAAGTACAGCATCATATTAAGATTCCTTAACTTTTCTTATGAATTATGTCTTTGGTTAGATCTCATATCAATACCCTGGTCATTTTTCACTGAAGCCATTGCAACAAGGAGCAGGTCCAAGGCAGTATTCTGCCGCAGTTCAACAGCACCAGTGTCCTGCAGAAAGTTCTTGGTAGTGGTGGGTTCTCCTCAGGCAAAGGCATAATACAGTACACTTGCTGGAAGACAAAGCTAAAAAAGTTAGTTTGAAACTAATCAGAAGGATTCAACTGAAACTGCTTTTCATTTTTCCTTCTCTTCTCTTCTCTTCTCTTCTCTTCTCTTCTCTTCTCTTCTCTTCTCTTCTCTTCTCTTCTCTTCTCTTCTCTTCTCTTCTCTTCTCTTCTCAGAACTAGACTTCAATCCTGTATATCATTTTATCTTACAATTCTTTCTGTTTGGGTTCACTGATCAGTAGTATTTTTTAAGTGAAAAGACTCGCTCTTCTTGCAAATAATAAAAAGGCAGGAAGTTTATTAAGTGCAAAGCAGAATGTGTAGGCTGCTAGATAATAAACTCCCTTTAACACCAAAACATTCTGTATATTTCGTTTTGATACCATGAGCCACAGAACATATTCTACAGCAGGACAGTTTGGTAGGTACTGTTCAAATTTATTCTCGCCTGAGTGTGTATTTCAAGATAGACCGGAATAAAAACTGGTCACATTTTACATGTGCTCTTTAGGAATGACTTCCATCCCAGAACAGAGGATCTCTACAGAGTGTCAAAGCTGCTTGCAAGCTTAGAGAGTCTCCCTGTGGGCATGATTCTTAATGGTCTCAAAGTCCTCCCTTTGTTAAATCAGTCTATGTGCTTTCCAGTGTATTTGTTTGGTGGCTAGAATATTTTCCCCAATGAAAATACTCTCTTCTTGCTCAGGAGACCTGCTCCAGGGTAGAAGCTGCACCACAGAAAGGAATCATGGCAAAAAGTTTCGGCAAGAAGCTCATTTGAGGACTTTGCTGGAAGACATCAGCATACACACACAAAAAGAGGCCTTTGAGGACACCGAGCAAGCAAGCAGCAAGTGGGCCTAACCCAGTGTCACCTGGGAACACCACCACAAAGCACAGGGAGCAGGAAAAGGGCACATAGGAATCATAGAATCATCTGGGCCAGAAGGGACCTTCAAAGGTCATCAAGTCCAACCCCCCTGCAGTCAGCAGGGACACCCCCAACTAGACCAGGCTGCCCAGGGCCTCGTTAAGCCTCCCCTTGAATATCTCCAGGGAAGGGGCCTCAAACACCTCCCTGGGCAACCTGTTCCAGTGCTCCACTACCCTCATTGTAAATAACTTAGTCCTAATACCCAATCTAAATCTGCTTTTCTTCAGTTTAACCCCATTGCCCCTCGTCCTGTCNCAGCCCAGGATGTGATTGGCCTTAAAAGAAGGAACTGAAGCTCTGCCAGCTTGACAGGTAAGTCCTGCTGGTGGTCATCACCCCCTCAGAAGGAGCTTAGCTGTGGTCTCCACCCCAGAAGAAGGTCACACTCTCAACCAGAATGGATCTAGGAGCCCAGACAGAGCTCCCACGGAAACATACGGCTGTCCAGGTCACAGGCTGCAGGGAGTGCCAGAGCCATTTACTGGTAACAGTAACTGGTAGATATATGAGCACTGCTGTGTGAGATGTGAACAGGTGAATGATCTGCTCAGCCTGGTGGCAGAGCTGTGGGAGCAAGTCAAAAGGTTGAGGTGCTTTAGGGAGGCTGAACAAGAAATAGACTGATGGAGCCAGGCTCTGCCCTCCTTGAAACAAACTTCTGGTTGAGAAAGGCCAGTTGAGTGTGGATGTAGATGATGAGCAATCTACATCAGAGATGCCTCCTCAGTCAAAAAAGCGTACCCCCGGATCACCACCACATCCACAAAAAGGAAAAGAAAGGTTATAGTTGTTGGTGACTCCTTCCTGAGGGGAACTGACGGCCTAATATGCCAGGTGGACCCTCCTCAGAGGGAAATCTCCTGTCTTTCCCTAGCCTGGGCTAAGGATATCACCAGGAAACTTCCTGGCTTAGTATGCTCCTCAGACTATTACTCATTATTGATTTTCCATGTACGTGGGGAAGACTCTGCGACTCGCAGTTCAAAAGCAATAAAAAGAGACTTCAGGGAGTTGGGAGGGTTGGTAAGGGAATCTGGGGCACAGGCTATTTTTTTGTTACTCCTTCCAGTTGCAGGCAATGATGCTGGGAGGAACAGACAAATCCATGGCTCCATGGCTGGTGTCACCACCATAACTTTGTGGTCTTTGACAATAGAATGGCCTATACAGCACCGGGCTTGTTGGCATCAAATGGGAGACACCTCTCTCAAAGGGGGAAGAGGGTTCTTGCCCAAGAGATTGTGGGGCTGATTGACAGGGCTTTAAATTAGATGTGAAGGAGAAGGAGGATAATAATACCAGGCTTGTCTGTGACATGCTGTGGGGTATCACATCCGGGTTAGAGGGATGGGGTGTTAGCAAGAGCCTTCAGCCTGTTGCCCTGAAACATTCTGGTGACACTGCACTGCAATCAAAGTCTTATGGAGATGAACCAGCAACTCCTGAGATAGTTGAAGTCAACAGAGAAACACCTGTGAGACATTTCAAGGAGTGTTCCCCTAAGAAGGTGACACAGACAAAAGCCCAGCTGAAGTGCCTCTCTACACGAATGCGCGCAGCATGGGCAACAAACAGGAGGAGCTGGAAGCTACCATGCTGCTGGAAAGCTATGATATAGTGGCTACTACTGAAACTTGGTGGGATGAATCCTACGATGAGAGTGTGACTATTGAGGGCTACAAGCTGTTCAAAAAGGACAGCCAAGGAAGGAGGGGCGGAGGTGTTGCCCTCTATGTTAAAGAATGGATAGAGAGTGAGGAGATGTCCCTAAAGTCTGCCCTGGGCTCAGATGAAGAGAGAGTTGAGAGCTTGTGGGTGAGGATTAAGGGGCAGGCCAATATGAGGGACACTGTTGTGGGAGTTTATTACAGGCCACCAGATCAGAATGGGGAAGCTGATGAGGCCTTTACAGTCAGCTGAAAGTAGCCTCACAATCACATGCTTTTGTTCTCATGGGGGACTTCAATCACCCTGATATCTGCTGGGAAGGCTAAACAGCCAGGCATGCACAGTCCAGGAGGTTCCTCCAGTGTATTGATGATAACTTCTTGACTCAGGTGTTGGAGAAGCCAACAAGGAGATGTGTACTACGGGATCTAGTTCTGACAAATAATGAGGGACTGGTAGAGGACATTAAGGTTGGGGGCTGCCTTGGCTGCAGTGATCATAAAAAGTAGAGTTCAGGACTGTGGGTGGCATGCACAAAACAACAACACTGAAACTTTGGATTTCAGGAGGGCTAACTTTGATCTCTTCAAGAAACTGCTTGGAGAAATCCCATGGATTACAGCTCTGAAGGTAGGAGGGCTCAAGAGAGCTAGCTGATATTCAAATGTTGATTTCTCCAAGCTCAGGATCAGTGCATCCCTAAGTGCAAAAAATCAGCCAAGGGGAGCAGGAGACTTGCATGGCTGAGCAGGAAGCTTCTAAAAAACTCAAGTGAAGGAAGGAAGTTTACAGTGTGCAGAAGAAGGGACTGACCACTTCGAAAGATTACAGGAATGCTGTTAGAGTATGCAGGGATGAAATGAGGAAAGCCAAAGCCTCCTTGGAATTAACATTGACAAGGGATGTCAAAGTCAACAAGAAGGGTTTTTTCCAAGCATATTGGAGGCAAAAGGAAAACTAGAGAAAATGTGGGCCCACTGTTGAATGTGATGAATGCCATGGTGACAGAGGATGCAGGGAAGGTAGAGCTGCTGAGTGCTTTCTTTGCTTCAGCCTTTACTGCTCAGGCCAGCCCTCCAGAGTCCCAGATTTTGGAGGTAACAGAGAAAGTCAGGAGGGAGGAAGACTTCCCCTTGGCTGAGGAAGATTAAGTTAGAGAACAGTTAAGTAAACTGTATATCCACAAGTTCGTGAGTCTTGATGGGATGCACCTGTGTGTGCTGAGGGAGCTGGTAGAAGTCATTGCTGGGCTGCTGTGCATAATCTTTGAAAGGTCCTGGAGAACAGGCAAGGTGCACAAAGACTGGATGAAAGCCAATGTCACTCCAGTCTTCAAAATGTGTAAGAAGGAGGACCCAGGAAACTACAAGCCAGTCAGCCTCTCCTCCATCCCTGAAAGATGATGGAAAGGTTCATTCTAGGCATCATCTCAAAGCATATGGAGGAAAAGAAAGCTATCAGTAGTCAACATGGATTCACCAAGGGGAAATCATGTCTGACGAACCTAATAGCCTTCTAAAATGGCATGACTGGATGCATAGATGAGGGAAGGGCAGTGGATGTTGTCCACCTTGACTTCAGCAAGGCCTTAGACACAGTCTCCCACAGCATCCTCATAGGTAAGCTTAGGAAGTGTGGGTTAGATGAATGGACATTGAGGTGGATTTAGAACTGCCTGAAAGGCAGAGCTCAGAGGGTTGTGATTAGTGACACAGAATCTAGTTGGAGGTCTGTAACAAGTGGGGTTCCCCAAGGGCCAGTACTGGGTCCAGTTCTCTCCAGTCCTCTTCAATACTTTCATCAATGACCTGGATGAAGGCATGGAAAGTACCTTCAGCAAGTTTGGTGATGATACAAAACTGTGAGGGATGGCTAACACATCAGAAGGCTGTGCTGCCATACAGTGAGACCTGGACAGGCTGGAGAATTTGGCAGAGGGGAACCTGATGAAATTCAGCAAGGGTAAGTGTAGGGTCCTGCACCTGGGGAGGAATAACCCCATGCAACAGTACAGGTTGGGGACTGACTTGCTGGTGAGCAGCTCTGTGGAAAAAGACCTAGGAGCCCTGGTGGACAACAGGATGACCATGAGCCAGCAATGTGCCCTTGTGGCCAAGAAGGCCAATGGCATCCTGGGGTGCATCAGGAAGAATGTGACCAGCAGCTTGAGGGATTTTATCCTGCCCCTTTACTCCTCCCCGGTTGAAGCCCCATCTGAAGTATTGTGTCCAGTTCTGGGCTCCTCAGTTCAAGAAGGATAGGGGACTGCTGGAGAGGGTACAGTAAAGGGCTACAAAGATGAAAAGGAGGCTGCAGCATCTCTCTTACAAAGAAAGGCTGAGGGACTTGGGTCATTTTAGTCTGGAGAAGGGAAAACTGAGGGGAAAGCTGATTGATACTTTTAAATGCTTTAATGGTGCATGTCAAGAAGATGGGGCCTGTCTTTTTTCAGTAGTGCACAGTGACAGGACAAGAGGTAATGGGCACAAACCTGAACATAGGAAGTTCCATCTAAACATGAGGAGGAACTTCTTTCCTTTGAGGGTGGCAGAGCACCAGAAGAGGCTGCCCAGAGAGGTGGTGGAGTTTCTGTCTCTGCATATGTGCTAAACCCACCTGGACACATTCCTGTGCAACCTGCTTTGGCAGGGCGTTGGACTAGATGATGTCCAGAGGTCCCTTCCAACCCCATATCATTCTGTGATTCTATGTGAGTGTTTGCTATAAATGTAATGAAAATCAGTTCTGAAATGACTTGTACACCAAAATGAATACTGACAGTAGAAATGTGATTATGAAGAGTAACAAGGGTATGAAAATATACCAGGTTATCTTTTTGTTTGATCAAAACATCTCCAGTGGGGAATCTGGACACTTGAACTGAGCTGCTGATAAAGAATTACTGCAGATAGTACTTGCTGCATAGTCCCTGATTAAAGTTTATTTGGTAAATATACAATATGCTTTCACCCTGCACACAAACCTAGACAGAAGCAGAATTTGTCATAATCGCCCTGAATTATTCCTTGAGCTGAAAGCTCCACTTTCACACCTGTTAAGACCACAACAAATCTTGTCCTGGTTTCAGCACTGAAACATCAAGTCTGTACTCTGGATGATGTGTCAGGATTGTTTTATTGAACATGCTGGGACTTACTTCCAAGGTAGTAAGTCTCTTATAGAAGTAATGCAATTAAGTAATGTTAATTGAGTAAAATTACTTAATGAAAGCAAGTTATTAGTTCCATTCAGCTGTTGGGCAGCTTCATGAAGGCAAAAGTGTACTTTTGCTGGGCCAGAGGCAATATGACCATTTGACTGCTGAGTATGAAAGGAGAACATCCTCTAACCTCAAAAGTAAGATTAGAATTTTGATTTCTTGAAGACAATGTGAGCTAAAATGTATCTGGTCTAGTATTGTAGATATAGATATGATCCAAAACATGAATTTGACAGAAGTGGTGTTGGTTGGCAAGTAAAGAAGATTTAGCAAGCAAGTTGAAACATAGGCACAATGCCTATGTTCGTCTGTAAATTCCAGCCTATTAGCTATTGCTTAGGGATTAACATAGGAAAGCAATGTCTCCTTTGAATCATTTCTTTAAATTATATTAACTGGTTCTAGGAAACATTTTAATATGAGAATGATATTACCAGTTTCCTTCTCTACCTTTCGTAATGAAGTAAACAAGTCCGAAGAGCACTCTAAGCTGTGCAAAGGCTTTTGAGAAAAACATTTTGCAGGCTACCTGACAGGCAGGGCAACCTGAACTGCCAGGATTCATTTTTCTTAGAAAATCTGGTGCAAATGTAGCACAAAGTTGTTCATTTAATATAAGTGTACTTCCAGGCTTAAAAGTAAATCTGACCTGAAACCAGTACTCATGAATCATAGTCCATGGACATCTGTGCCAACAGAGAGGCAAAGCTGAGCAAAAATACATTTGCAAATTCTCTCCTTATCTCTAATTCATATAATTTAACAAATGTTTACTATAGCTTTAATGGATCTAGTAAATCATGCCAAAAGAAGCCTATGGAACTAATTTTCTGAATCAATTAGAGATAACTGTTTCTTTAGGATTTTGTTGTATCAGTACTCAAACTAGTGTCTCCAAACAGCCAAGAAAATATGGAGCAAATAATCACCAAAGGGAATGGGGTGATGTTCACACTGGAGTCAACCTCTTGCTTAGGTGCCTGGGCACCTGCTGGTCAGAAGGGTGCTATACCCCAGCAACACTTGCTGACTCCATTATCTCCAAGCAATACTGATGATGTTCAAATGTGGCTGCTGCAACGCATGGCTCTTCTAGGTACCTGGAACTGCATTCATTTGGGGGCACCATACTGTCAGAAAACTTCTCTAGAGAGGAGACTGTCATCAGGTCTTAAGTGGTCAGGTGCCCATCAGAAAGGCTGATGTCTGAGTATAAGCAGTGGAAACCTCTTACCATCTTGACAAGAGGAAGAGTGTGCTATCCTATCTTCGGTTACAAGTGTTCCCAGCTGGTAAGGAGAGATTGAGCGCTGCTGTGTCTAACGGGTCAGTCTCAGCCATTTCATGGATGGGTCCTGTTCCTAGTCCAGTTCTCACCACCTGTTAAGTCAGCCTAGACACTGAGAGTCCGACGTCTGGGTTTTCAGGGTTTCTTTCTTACTCTTTTAGTTTTTCCAATTAAAGAGGAGATGGAGCAGTAGTATCCAGCTGGATGCAGGACAGCTGTCATTCTGCATATGTCACTGGTTTTGTTTTTTATTTGGTTTTGTGATTTGAGAGGCAGCCCTGTCTTGGCCTATGTGTAGGCTCAGTACATAATTGCATT
Source organism: Nycticryphes semicollaris (assembly GCA_013400055.1). NCBI lineage: Eukaryota > Metazoa > Chordata > Aves > Charadriiformes > Rostratulidae > Nycticryphes > Nycticryphes semicollaris. Next base: position 737,689 of record VXBJ01002547.1, on the reverse strand, counting down.
GCCTCTCCTGGCTGCACTGACTGTCACCATCCTAGGAAATTGTTAAAATGATTGGAATCCAACTTCCAGAGAACCTGGAAACTTTCCAGATCTGTTGTTGTTCTACACAGGGAACTGGCCAAAACTCGCCTTTAGTTAAGAGCCCTACTGCTACCTTGTATCTTAAATACTTCTGGCATACCCCTGGCAGTGGGCTTATACCTTCCACCCAGCACCTCAGCTCTTCTGAGGCATCAGTACTGTGGTCTTGCAACCAGCCAGATTCTGTAAGAGATGTTTGGCAGAGCTGCTGGAGGGGATGACAACAGAACATCACACTGCCTCTCTGTTTCCTCTCTGAAACAGAGACAACTTTGCCAGTCTTTGGTAAAGTACTTCTACTATGCAGCCGATGCTTGGAGGATGAAGGCTGTCCCACTAAACCACCTAAAGAGCAAAAGGAGATTGGTAGGTGCAGGCATGGAAGCAGAGGGAGAAACGTTGCTCCAGACACCTGCTTGACCTCATTCTTAGAAGCTGCACTTTAAACAGCAAACTAATTAACCATCTTAGACATTGGATAGAGAGGGTGCCCACCAGTTGGGTTGCTGCAATAGCAGGTTTGCAGCATGCTGCTCAGGGAGGATGGGAAGAAACACAATTCCCCAGTAACATTGGAGTGTGACTGGGTAGGAAGCTGAAATTCTGCAGGGTTAGGGCTTGATTCAGAAAAAGGCAAGGAAAGCAGCATGCCTGTTGGTGATCCCTGTAGATGTTTACCAAACTGGCCTCTTCATAAGGGAAAATCAGCAACCATTGATGTAAACTCCTTGCTCTTTCCTCTTCTTTGCTCAGCTCTTGATTTCTGCAGGTGATGTTTTTTAAATGAATACATTATTTGAGTGAAGGCAAGTAGGATTAGAGCTGGAGCAATTTCTACTTCCACGTCACACATTGTTTTAGGGAGTCTTACATTGATTGATGTTAGCAAAATTGTGCATGGCTGTTTCTTGCACAGGTGTTAAGACTGTAGTTACCACGTGCTATTTTGTGGAATTAAAGCAAGCTGCAATACAGCTATACCCAGCATCCATGTTACTGCTTTATTCACCAGAAGAAAAACAGTAGGAAATGTCCTCAAAACAACTTTTATTCTAGAGAACAGTATCATACAGAGATGGCTGCACAGCCAGAGTCCACTGTTTTTGACATGATTTGATTCTTCTAATTTGATTTCTTCTATTTCAAGCAGAAATCTGTGAACCAGAAATCAAAGAAAATTTTATTTCAGAAGCCCCTGAAAGAAATACATATTTGAACCAAAATAATTCCCTCACTTGGCAGCTGCTCCAGGGGACCATAATATTCTTGCTGCTTGTGGAGCAGCAAGAGAGCCCAGCATGTCTGTCTCCTGGGCATTCCTGGTGTACGCGTCACTTCAGAGCAGCCCCAAACTTTCAGCTCCTCCATCCCAGCTCTATCATGGGAACACTGGCATTTTTAAGAACCCCGTGGCCAGCTCTGGTTTAGGGATTTCAGGGTGCTACTCTGGGGGCTGGAGCAGAGTGCAGTCAGGTTCTGCACCTCCAATTCATTAACCCAGTACCCATGAACACAGGAAAGTATTCAAGAAATCTCAAAGTAATTGGACATGAGTGAAATGTCAGACTCTCTTACATTTCTGCATTACTTGCTGTAGACTTTCCACACACAGCATTTTAAATTATTTAGATCAAAACAGAATATGCATGCAACAAACCGAGAATATTTAGGCAGTCTTAGATTTATTAGGCATAGTTTTTTATTTCCAACAGAAATTTATAACAGAGATGTAATTCTAACAGAGATTTATAAAACAAACCAATTGCCCCCAAACATGGCATAGCAGCGTTCACTTCTCTGAATAATTCCAACTTCTGCCTATCAAGGTTGACTGATTTTAGAGGCAGTTCTGAAGAATGACTTAATTTTGGTTTTCCTTTGCAGTGCCTAGGCTGCAAGCATCTGACAAAAATATTCCCGAGGTAAATGTTACTACTCATGGTCCCTGTGGTCCCACTGCAAGTTATTCGCCTTTGTGTATTGTAAAGGGTGATAAAAAACTATTGGGAATGATCCAAATATTTGTTTATAGTAGCATTGTAAATCTAATTCATCTTTCCCTAGTGACATACTCAGATGTGTAAAGTGACTGGATCTTTTCCAGGTCCTTCTGTACAGCTTAGAGAAGTCTTTCCTGCAGCTTGTTACTGACTTACAATAAGCATGATAGACTGATTAGACTAATAGTTGGCTTGGATTATGACTTACAGGCTTTCCTACTTTAATTTAGATGCGTACAATACAGAGCGTAACAACCACACAATTACACAGATTCTTTCTTAGAAATTGCCCAGCAGGGATGGATGATCCCCAAATTTTCTGCTGAAAATTTATGAAAATATATGAGCAGAACTGCACTTTCAGCTTCTCTGTATTTTTTTTTCCCAAATGAGGAATGTGTCTGTAAGCCTCAGGATATATCCATGTGTCTCTGGACTTACTTTTTTTTTTGTGTGTTAAGAATTTGGCTATAGAGCCAAGTTGAGTTTACAATGCACAATAAGACTCAGAGATACAAAACTACTGATCTCTGTTGATGTCAAGAAAAGTCCTGCAAAAGTTACAGGACAGTTCTAAATAATTTTGTGGGCATTCATGTAGTTTCAGAAATTTCAAGGCAAAATCATAGCCTTAAGGATAAGAAATCTACTGACTCCGCACTGTAAAACTGCTGGATGTTCTGTTCTTCATATGATGCTTGAATATATAATTTTTTCTTTCTCAGACTAGAATGGTAGTAAGCCAGCTAACAAGACTGATCCAGATTGATTTAACCACAAACAACATCTTTTGTATAATCAAGTTATTTCATAGCTGAGCTTCTGGGCGTATTTGTTATTTTCATCTTCCGTCAGTTTTAAGTTTGGTTGCAGGTACAGATGAAGCAGCTCTCTTCCAGTATAAAATCTGATGAGATGAGTATAGTCTAAGCAGAGGCTTGAATATCTAGTTCTGACTTACATGCAAGCTTTCACCTCTGTATGCTTTCCCAAATGAGCTTGGCTTATTCTTCTGAACTCTGTGCTGGTATAAGCATCGAGTGTCCAGCTCAGCATCCATTATAGAGAACTAAATCTAAGCTATCAACACAGCATAGACATCCCCAAGAAACTAAACAATAAATTAGAGGTGGATGAGGGTTCTCCCGTTTTCTGTTCCTTACATACAGTCTGTCATTTCAGTGATGTGTCCTTGTCTGCTCTTCATTACATCGTATGTATGTAGTTTGATCTTTTTCATTTACTCTGAGAAGATTTTCTTCCCTCTCCTGGGACACTTTTACCTATGCTTTACTTTTTATTGCTGCTGCTTTGAGCTGAAATCCCTCCAGACAATTCTTAAAATTTCACCTCCACTTTATTTTTTTTAAAAAATGCAGTATTTTTGGCCCAGCTAATTTCCAGTAGTTATTTAACAGTTGTGATTTTTTTTTCAAGTCTGCCCTGACCATTTCTGTTACATTTCAGACAAGAGAATGCTTCAAACCTGGGGTTGGTTCTCAGGTTGCACTGAGAGCAGGTTGTAACATGTGTGTTCACCAGATGCAGATGGGGCTCAGAGAATGAGCTCCCTTCACCTCTTCTGAGGTTTCCAGGCCCTGGAAACATCTTACTAATGGTCTAAACAGGTGATTCAGAGACAAATTGCTTTCAGCTGCTCATGCACAGACCATCTGCCTTGATATCACTACTTCACCAGGCCATCATATAGCTGAATCTTGGTTTTAAGCCCAGTTGCTCTTAAAAGAATGACAGCTTGTTCAATTTCAGGTAAGTAAAAAAAAGAAAAGGTAAACAAGCAGATAGGTTTGAACTTCTTGGAAGGACATCTGCTTTTGTTTAGGCATATGAAGCTCGTTTATTTAAAGTAAAATAAACTTAGGAATTTTCATCCTCCTCTGTATAGCATATAACAGCATACTGAATTTGTCAAACAGAAGTCCAATTCTAAGTCAGAAACTAATTAATTTAAAGACCTATACAGAGGTTCATAACTTCAGGAGATAGAAGGTTGCTGTTTTCCGTATTTTTGTAATGACTCCGTGATGGCATTTTCAGTGCCCAAGAGCTGGATTTCCCCGCTGGTTTCCCAGGCGTTGGCATGGATAGACTTCAAGAGGAGTTCAGGAATACAGATGGATTCTTACTATTTACTTTGACATTGACACAGAGAACAGCTTGTGCTTACTTTTAAGTGGGGCTATAATCGGGAATGCAGCCCTGTTTGTAGATTTGGCAGATAACACGCTCTTTTCACCATTCCTCCTCCTCCTCCTCTTCAGTTGAATCTAATTCTCAGCATCTAATGCAATGCTCTCTGCTCACCCTTCTTTTCAGTCTGTAATATTTCAGAGTAGGTACGAGTTTGCCTGAAATCCCATTGTGGGCTTCTGGATTTGATGAGTACTACTGACACAGATTGAGGCATCATGAAGGGAATCCCAGCCACACACTGGAAATATAAATTCTCTGTCATCCTAATGTTAATGTTCTTTATCCTGGTGACGTCCTCTTACTTATTCCCACACCCGCTCCCAAACACCCACTCTATAGAGGCTTCCTTTGTACATGATTAGTCGCTGGTTCTTCCTGCCAAAATAAACCTACCTACATTTTTCTTGTTATCATGTCTGTGAGGGCCCTGAAATTCTCTCTGACTTGCTTTGTTTGAGCAGTTAATCTCTTTCCACTTCTTCCCTTCTTCTTTGCCATTACAAAGTATTCATTGCAGAGCTTGAGAGGCCAGGAGAGGTCAGGAGAAGCTGCGTGTGCCCTTTCAATCAACTGGTAACTAATGGCAGGCAAAATATTTACAGAGCTGTGCTCAATATTAAGCCATTTCAGTGAAGCTTTAGAAATCGTGCAGCTTTTGGGAATTTTTCTTTGCAGTTTGCTGGTAAAGCAGGGCTCTATCCAGCAAAACTGAGATGACTGTAACGGAAACATTTCATTCTGAGACTCTGAAATTTCACCAGTCATGTGGTTTTGAAGGCAACTTATGATGATGAAAATACTGCAGAACTCTGCTGCCTTGCAGAATGCCAAAAAGGGGCCCACAATTAACTTACAGAATATTTCTTTTTAAATCTTAAGAAAATTTGTTCTCACCTCCCTCTTGAGGAACAACTTTGAGTGTTCAAGATGATTTGTGAACAGTTCTTGAGCTATATGTTGGCCTAATGATACAATGGTACCAAAGCAGCTATAGAAAGGAAGGACACAAGTAATAACACACCTACAGCAATCTCAGTGCCAGACTCTAGGATACAGGTGGAAACTGTATTAACATTTTTTAATTCAAACATCTTTTTCTCAAAGGGACTGATAGCTCTTGCAGAGCTAAACTTTCCAAGTTTAGGCAATATAATCTATGGTGAGGGATTCCTTTGTAAACTCACACACTGAAAGTCTCCTTAAGGTAGAGGAAAGGTGGCCCAAGACACAATCTAAGCAGCTCGGCTGAGAGCACCGGAGATTTCTGACTATTGCAAGTCACTGCAAGATGACTGGACGTAACAGCAGCTTTGCTTCGAAGAAAGCCTTGTGCGTGGATGCTCTCGCTGTCACATTTTAACTCACCCACCAGCCTATGTAGTCAGTGCAAATATTCAGACAGGCTGTGTGCAGGAAAAAAATGCTGTACTTAGTAATAATTTTGAGGGGTAAAAGAGAATAGAAGGGAATATGAAGCAAGGGGCACGTGTCAGGAATCAGTCTTGTAGCTTTCTGAATTGGATCTGCAAGTTCTCATAGCAGTAAGGATAGATTTACCCGCTGAAGAGAGCTTGTGGGGAGAGGGGAGGGTTAAGTGAGGAAACATCAGACCTTATTAAGTGTTTAACCATCTGCCGTGCCCGGAGGAGGACGGTGCTGAGGACGCCGGGCACAGCCAGGGACCAGCTCCCGAGGCTGGGAGCTGCCGGGAGCGCTTGGTTTTGCTGACATTACATCGCCACCTGGTGACACGCCGGGGAGAGCAGCCCTTAAACCCGACATTTGTCACTTCGGTCACTACAAGGACGAGCCGTTCTTTGCTCTCTCGACAGGCTCCTAACGGCAAGCCTTTCTCACACTCCAAGCATGCCTCCATCTACCCAGCCGTGCCTGCGCGTCCCCGCTTCTGCCACGGCTGCAGCCCGGGAGGAGACAAGAGCTATTGGGAAATGCGACTAAAATCCTGATGGTAACTCTCCAAGAAAGATGAAAAATACTAGCTTTGGCTTACAGGATGATGGTCTTAGGCTCAAAACTGTTTTTGCTGTCTTGTCCTCCTAATTTTAGGATCTTTTTCCACCTTTGTTCAGCTTTGAAGGTGGTCTTCTCCACGTTCCTTCTGTGTCATCAAATCCAGTTTTTCCCCTAAACTGTAAGGAAAAGTGGAGGTTGAGATGTCGTACAGAAACAAATCATCATTTAAGCACTTGCTGAAGCAGTGCCTAATGTTGGGACAAATTATTCCCTTACTTTCAGCTATGTGATATTTTAACCCATATAAAAATGCATAAATAAATAAGAAATTAAGTGAACAACCATGAAAATGGTGCAGTTCTGTCATGCGTCACAGATGATGGCAAACTATGCTGAGAGAGATAAAGCCCAAGTGAATTGTGAAAATCTGACTGCAAGATGCTCGATCTTTAACGAGGACATGTGACTAATTCTGGCTACAAAAAGGACTTAGAATATTTTTTAATTCTTTTGAAATAACAAAAAAAAAAAAAAAAACATCCCAGTACTTTAGCATGGTGAAATAAAGAATGAGTCAAGCTTTGGGGTGTCTATATGCACCACTAGAACCAGCAAACGATATTGAGATTGTGGATATATGGAACAGAGATTCAGACCTCAAATGCAGTAACTGAGTGTACTGGTTACTTTTGCTAAAGGCATCTTTGAAACTGAAGGAAAACCCTTTGAGGGTTGAAGAGTTACTACCTGTTAGGAGAACAGCTATAGGTGTAAAACTTACTTATACATCCACGAATGGTTTTCTCTAGATAAAATGTAGTATGAAAGTTCCCCATTTTAATTGCACTTCAGTTTGAGCACATCACTTGCACTAATTAGAAAGTCAGCATGCTGAGTCTTATTAACAAATAGCACCATGTTTTAAAGATATACCTTAGCAAATCATAATTAAAAAAAAAAGTATTGAGCTGAGCTCCAGAAAACTTCACATATGATGAAGTTAAATATGACTGGTAATGTTTAGCTGGAAGGATTTCCTGAACGTATAACATTAGCAAATCATCTCTTTTTTAACCCATCTAAAGTTCCTGTAAACAGCTATCACTACAATGCTCAGTGTGTCCACCGCTGACCAAGCTTAAAATAATGGTCAGTGTTTTATACACCCTTTGGGAAAACAGAACAAAAGAAACCCCACGTTTGGGTTGGCTGTATAAACACAAGGCTACAACAGAAAATGGCTGTATTATGAGGAAACAATACAGAAAAAAATCCCACTCTTGGAAAAGATCATTCTAGACTTGAGTGAACTAAGAAGAAATAGTCATCTATGAACAGTGTTATTTATTTTGGCTTGGAAGAGAGACACATCTGTTCACTGCCTAGAGGCACAAACAAGTCATATCAGAGAACAAAAATCCAGTTACATAAATAAAAATAATCATAGATGGAGCAGTGAAGGCAGTGCCACGGCTGTTCAGGAAATCTGCATAGCATTATAATTCCTACATATATTTATTAGTTTTGCAAGTCCTGCATTATTTTAATAGCAGTTAGTGAACTCAATAGTCTATATAAAAGTAAGAGAAAGCAAAATTTTACTAAATCTCATAACTTCAAAGTTTTAAAGGCTCTACTGGAAAACATTTAAGATGTACTGGACACTAATGTACATGCCTTGACGAGTTGGTAATCGGAGTATTACATTTCAAAGAAGTATAACTGCAAAGCAGCTTTTGCTGGAAAATAGAGCTTTAGACATTTGCAGGTACACTGCCCTGTATTTCTGTTTATAATCCTACTTTTTATAGCTAGTTGGAGACTTTATTTTTTTTCTCCCTACTGAAAAAGCTGAGAAAAATAGCCATGTCCATGATGAAGACCGAATGTGCCAAGTGAATGGATGATCACAGGCTCAGGGAGGCTCCAGGGAGCCTGGAGAAGGTCACTAGCACATCATAGCTTGTCTTGAACAGTGGTGTTTTTCTCAAGATCTGTCTCCAAACATTATAGAGGTTTAGTACTTGAGGCCAATAATAAAGGCAAAAACCTAAAACTCCTACATGTAGTTTGTTCAGCAAATTAATTCATTTAAATTGTTGATCATCAGAAACAATGTCCCCTCCCCTTAATTCAGATTGAGTTTACAAAGATACAACTAGCTGCAGTTATATTCATTAGACATTTTGTACTGTCCAGTAACATGTTATGTTTGCATTAAGACAGCATACAGGTCAGGTCCCTAAAACATGTAGGAGTTGGTGGTCCAGCCTGAAACCTTCTGCTGGGTCCCCCTCTAATCAATGTCCTTCCCATGTCTTGGTTTTACTGATGCTCAAGCTGTCACTGAAGCACCTGTGCACATATGTCACACCTCCTTCAGGAGAAGATATAGTGATTTCATGCAGAAAGGCAAGTTCTGCTCCTAGAAGTAGCTGCAGCCTGTCGTTTTCAGGTGGTTTGGCTGCTCTGTTGCCTGGTTTTGAAGCTGTTCATCATGAGCCTAACAGTCAAGTGGCAGAGAACTTGTGTTCCTGGGGCAGATCTGAAAGTGCTCTCCTAGATTGCTTGCTGTGCTCTGCATTGCCTTCTCAGCTTTTTTTCATTTCACAACTTTACTTTAAGAGCAATTGGGTTTTGCTCTCTTACTGCTGGAATACCAAGGAATGGAAAAAAACATATCAAAGCCAGAACAAAATAGCTATTCAGGAGTGAGACTAGAGAATCCCTTTTCTCTTTCATTTCTCAGTTGTCTCTTAACAATGGTTCCCACTAGGCAAAGTTACGTGAGCAACACCACCAGGCCTGAACAAAAAAGTAGTTAAGGCTTCAAAAATGCATGCATTTAGAAAAATTCTAATCTTAATGGGAGGAGAAACTGTCATTTGAAATATTTATAGACCCATGACTCTCACTGTTTTGCTGTTGTCAGATCATTTACTCGTGGTATCTTTCTTTTGCAAAGACTGAATGTGTATTACTGGCTGGCAGTGCCATGACGTGGCACAAGGCTTGGAGCTGGGACTGCAACCTTCACTTGGAGAAACAGCATTGCTGACAGAGGACAACTGGTAGATTACCTGGTCTTAAAAAGTCTGCACAGATTCCTACAGGTAGGAAGGCTGTAGTTTCTCTGGCCTCAAACCTGCCTTGCCTTCAGGCTAGCACAAGTAGATGTGCGGTCAGGTGACAGGCAAGACTTAAGGAGCTGAAAAATAGCCTGACCAAAAATATTAATGAGGTTTGTTTTTCAGCCTACTCAGTTACCCCAGTATATTCACAGAGTAGCTAGTGTTAGGACGAGGAACGAGTGTGGAAAGAAAGTATTGGAGAGAAGGGCAGGACTGCCTCTTTCGATGGCTGTGCTTGCTTAGGTAGGCTGAAAGCCTCCTTTGAAGTACAGCCAAAGGCTAGTCATCTGAAAATGTTTTGAGTCACTGAACAGCCCAGCTTGTTTCCTCCTCATTTGGAGAAAGCGACTCAGATTTTTAAAGCTGCTAGGTAGTTTAAAATTTGGTACTTTGTTTGGGAAGTAACCTGGAGTAAACTTTTGGGGAAAAAAATAAGACTGAGTGACACACCATCACTGAACACTGTTGGTTGTGTTAGAGGCTTTGTCAGTTTAACAACGCACAGAGAACCAGGATCCCTGTGAGGCTCAGCTTTGCCAGTCAGTGCAACTGAAATGGGAGCAGACTGATTACACACCATGATTTGCTTTCAGCAACTGGCTCTTAAGGCCATGGTATCTTGCCTCATGTCTCTTAGTGGAATGTGTTAGGACAGGATTACAAGGATGCTCCCTCGTTGTATGAGAAGGAACTGAGACATAGCCATTGGGCTGCTCTGGTGTCAAGAATATTATGAAATATTTGCCAGACAGCTGTGACAGTAACCGTGTTATTAAGGCAGAGGTTAAGTAAATATGAATGTGGTGGTGTCTGTATGCTAGAAACACTTTTATCTCAAGTGCACGGGTGGGATAAAAACTTACATCTTCCTTTAAATTAGCAGGTAGTTTATCTTGCTTAGACCTTAGGAATGCATGTTTGCAGACAGCTCTTTAGAGATTGTCACATTAAAAAGGTGATAACAATCTCATCTGTCTGACCTGGGAGAGCATCAATATGGAAGGGAAAACATACTGCTAGCAAAGTTTTTAACAAATGACTTTGTGACCAGAACCAAAGGTTTCTGCCAAAGTTACTCTGTGCTATTTTGTAATAATTCCTGTATCAGCAATGAACCAAGCAAAAAATGACCAACATTTAACTGGGGCTTGCCTTATCTGGTGGTCAGCAAGATGCAGCAGGTCACTGAAGAAAGATTGTCAGGAGTGTGGGGGATGTGAAATACAGCAAACTGCAACAGCAGCAGCAGCAGCCGAGCAAGCCACTGTAGCACCAGCACTGGTGAAGCCAGAGACAGGCTGTAGACATTTATAATGAATTAGTCTGGAATGAAGAGATAAAGAAGACCTTGTAAAATCACTTAAGAGCTCAGAACAAACCGTTCAGGGGAAAACATTACCTGCAAGGAGTGTAATCATAGCTGGGAGAAATGAAGGTCATTCTAACTTTGCAGCAAAGGTGTAGGTGTACTTGTTTTAAGAAATGAAAATGAATCCTTCATGTATCAAGCACATCGGGAAGATTTTGACAAACAGGGTGAAAGCAAGGCTGTTTAATTTGAGCCAGTGAATAGTGACAGGACTTAGGAGATCAATGCTCATCATCTACCATTATCAAAGGCAAAGTATGATCAGATACACAACTTATCATCACTCACCAGCTGAACTGTGGTAACTTCTGTGAAAGGTGATGGTCATCATGACCAATGGAAAATTGAGTACATATGAAGAAGGTAAGACAATAGCTAGAAGTACACATACACTGATAGGACTAACCTTGAACTGTATCTTTAGGTACAACTAGCCAAGATTGATGTTTAATATTCTAGTCCAATAGTCATGACTTTTTCCCTTACAGAGAGAATTTACAGTTTGTTTGTCTGAACATATATAAAACTACATAAATCTAAAGGTAAGGTGGGATTTAGCCTCAGACCTTCTACCCAAATATATGTTCTCAGTAAAAAGCAAATGCTCAAAGTAAATTTATGTTTCAGAGCCTGCTCTGACACTTAGCATACAGCTACTTCCAGAATGTTCCAGTCATTAAACAAAGTATGTGACCTTCAGTCATTTTTAAAACAACCTGTTTAGGAGCTCTTCACAATTCCAAAGGTAACATAACTTCAGTGAAAATGTAAATATGTGTTCAACTGCTGCTGAATGAAGTGCTTAGCAGCGAAGAGAGAAAAGGGCTCTTTCTTCCTCCTGACCACCTGGCGGGGAGGGTGTCTTTTCATAAATGGGGAATTTTCAAAGACGTATATGTGTGACATGTAAGAAGCCAGAGAAGTGCGGGGCTGGTGGATGCAGAACAAAAAACCCCCCTCAGATGTGATATGTGCATAGCTCTGAACTCAACTTGTTTCAGCTAGGCTATCCACCACTAAGGACAACACCAGTTGCCTCACATGTGTTCTGTAAAGTCCCCACTGTGTCCTCGGAGCTCTTTACAATTTTGGGTTTCTCTTGCCTTAATGTAAGTTTGTTAAAAATATATTAGAAAAAGGGTTGGTTTTTTCTTGGCTATGTACCTGGAGAAACATAGCCATAGTAAGAGTCATCCTGGTATCCAGAACAGTGCAACAGGATGTGTCTAAGAGACAAGTTGCAGAAGGACACGGGCAGGCAGTGTCTCACATCACAGACACCTCCCTTGATAGGAGCAAAGAGTTAAACAAAGTTGTTCATATGTTGCAGAAAGGATCAGAGCAGGTTAAGCTGGGAAAACTATAAAATGTAAAATTATAAAAAACTGAATGTGATAAGTGAAAATGTTAATTAGGAGCTAATTATCTTCTGTTAGCAACTAAATCACAGGTGTTCTGAGCCTCACAAAAAGAGACGGGAATTTGTAAAGCAACAACAGCAGCATTTTGACTTGGTGGCAAAACCTACGTGATACTCTCTGCTGCAGTATATTCTAGTAGTTTATTCACTTATTTTTTGGAAAGGAGACCTAGGGAAAACAAAGTGTTTAACAATGGTTCCACTTTGAATGCAGCAAGTTCTGTCACTGGTGGATGTGGTCTGACTGAGGTTACACAAGCAAATGCAAGTGCAGAGGTTTTTTTTTTCTCTTTCCTGTTCAAATTCATGTATTTTCAGGTAGAGTCAGAGGAAATTCCAACATGGAAAAAGAGGTTGAGCAATTGGTAATATAAGCTTATAGATTTGGAGAGGACCTCCCATGGCTTGATGTTACAACTGTCAATGCCAAACCATTTTTTGTTTCTATAGTGGTATTCAGCCTTATTTGAATACAGCTCTGGTGACTTACCTTCATGATCCTGTTGGAAAACTATTCTGGCAGCTCAGTCCCAGAACTGAGCCCTCAAAATATCCAAGTGAAATACATTTTTAACTGCTTGGTACCTGTTTGTTCTGCTGACAGTATAGTCCAGTAGTTTAAACAGTGTTCTCCATTTGCAGTACTTACCGTTTTGCAATGCCCTTGAGGAAAAATCCAACCCTCTTCTAACTACCCCATTCTAGCATTTCATAGGTATATAAACTATGCTCTTTCAGGTTTTTTCCTCATAGGTTTTCTGCAGGCATGTAACGCATTAAGCAAAAACACAGGGAAAATACTGAGAAGGAAAATCTCTGTGCAGAGATAGAGGAATAGAAAAGGTTATTTCAAAGGAAGAAAAAACAGAGGAGAAAAGAAAACAGAATGTCTGTAGCCTAGGATAGAGTAGTATGAGGCAACCTGCAGCTCATAAATTCGGGTAAACATTCCAACCTTTATTTCTTGATAATTTATAAAAAAAAATGAAGGCATTCATTGATGTATAAACCATTCTTCATATCATTGCTAGACACAGAATTGTGAAGGATTGTTTCTGTTCATCTTTGATCTGCTATTTCGGGGCCATTTCTGAGAAAAATGAATTTTCAAGTTCTTGCTCAGAAGACTGGACTGAAACAAAAAGACATAACAAGAAATAGTTGCTGTCTGTTTCTATACTGTCCTATATGTCTCCAGGACTTCCATACTCACCTACCAGCCACATGTACTGGTGTCAAACTTGTGGTAGCAGAGCCTGCTGGAGTTGATCATATCTATTCTGATATGACACCTGATTCATTTTTCACCTATGGAAAACCAGAAGTGCTTTTCGTTCACTTTTCATTATTCAGAAGCAAGAATCAAAAAATCAAGCTCTTTTAGTGCTAGTACTTGTTGCTCTTTTCGTATTCATACTGAGCTTTCTGCAGATGTAATTTTGTCTCAGTCAATGCGTGAAGTTGCGCATTTATCGTGCTACCAGGTCCAACACTGGTAAGTGGCAAAGCACTGTATGACTCAGAACAAACGAACCAAGGAAGAGACTCTGATCCTTCTTGGTTTTCTCCATATCATGCTTCTGAAGTTGCTGGTGTGGTCTTGTACTCAGGCTGTGCCCTCCCATCACTACATTGTAGCTGGGCCAACAGGAGGGAGTTACCTGGAGCGTTTGTCATTGCTTCAAAAACAGGAGAGAATGCAAGAAAACCTAGGTATTTTACTTTTTTTAATGTATTTTGATTAAGCAATCAAGTTTACAAAAGCTCTTCTAACCCTAAAACAATTGTCTGGGAAAAAAAATCTTACATAGAAAAAATAAGAGGAATCTTTAAATAATCTTTAGACAGAGACTAAAACTACCTAAAATGCTCAAGCAAGTGAAAAATAAATGAATTAGCCTAACTTTGGATGTAAATAGATAGGTTCAACTAAGGCACTTAAATTTCTGAAATATAACTTAACTACCTCCTAAACAAATTATATTCCCAGACAAAAGGTATGTCACAAATGTAAAACTAAAGAAATGCAATTTACATTTTGACCTGATAAAAGGAGAGAAAAATTGCATTCCAATGGCTTAGCCACCCTTTGTCAGATCTTTTGTAACTCTTCAGACAGCATTAATTTAGCACCATTATTTTCTGTAAATGTGCTATTTTTCTTTGCAGTTACTATGTAGAGTTCACAAGAGAACAACCAAATGATCTGAATATGCCTCTCACAGCCAGTGTTTTATTCCACCGTGAAGCTGTTTGCTGAGTACAGATGGAAAAGTGTATATTCTGCTCATAGTACATACTGAGGTTTTGTAATTCTCCAGGAAACCCAGGAACTCCCTTTGTTAACATACATTTAAATGTATGCCAAGCAGAGCAAAGAAAGCCATTCTGCTCTGAGGAACAAATCCAAAAGGTTTGACCATCTGTAGACAGGGAGAGGTTTCCTAACCTGAACTCGTGGCTGGAAGGAGATTGCCAGTATGGAGAAAACCAGGCTGATGCCAGCAAGTATTTCACACTAATCTGCTTGAAAATAACATTTATATTATATTTCAATGGTATTTTTCTGCTTATTCTCTTTATAGATTAAATTTAGTACTAATAATCTAATTGCTGTTTATTTTAGTAAAAAGGATAATAAAGCTTGCAGTAGGGGGATATTAAAAAGGATATTAAGAGATTATAGAATAACGATAAAGTAAAAATTGCAGCTGCTCAGGCAGATATTGACTGTGCAAAGGAAATTAGAACCTAGTCCTGTGGAGAAAAAAAAAAGAAAAGAAGAAATGGGACAGTCAGGTAGAGAGAATGGGATCAAGTTCAGGATAGTTTGCGTCAGTTTTCAAAGAAGATAGCAGCAGTGGCTAATCTGGTCTGTAGAAAGAAATAGTTGAGCATTGAAACTAGATAGAGGAGATGGTTCACAGGGAAACAGATCCTAAAGGCTCTGACTGAGATGCTCAGTTATTAGCATCTTTGTGTGACTGCTACCCCTTGGCAAAATGAGCCATAGATCTCTCCTGATGCTGTCACTTTTTCACACATTACAACAAAGCATGGGATTTCTACTAATCCTTCTGCTTGTCTGAACAAAGCTATCCTAGTGAATGGCAAATAAACAGATAAAACGTAACAAAGAAAATATTTCATAAAGCTATTACCACTAAACTTGAATTTGAAGACATGTAAAAATGAGAAAAGACAGTCTATTAATTCCATCTAATTCCATCTAAATGATTGGCCTTATTTCTATTCTAATAATCTATTTTAACACCATGTAATCACAATATTCCTTTTATTAGCTCACTGGAATGTAATCTTATTAGTAGTTCACAAGGTTGCATTTAATCTAGCTGATTATGTTAGGGCATCTCTGAGTAGTTGGTTCTGAATTATTGTGGCTCCTAATGAACTGCCTGTGCCTTAAAACTCACCAAATCAAAGTTATTACCTAACCTATTCTGATTTGTTCTAGTGTTCTGCACACACTAGTCATTTTTCCTTTATTTGAAGCTTTGTGTAAACTTTCTATTGCCAACAAGCCACCAAACACCTTATACCATATGTTTTCTGTTTTTCAGCATGTATTTGTGGCCTTACTATTAAAAAAAACAACACTACAAAGACCCCAAAAAAAGCAACCAACCAACCAACTGAACAGGTTTTCTTCTTCCCATGAATACGAGTACAGCTTGTTTTTGTGTTCTCACTCTGTTGCCAACCTCCTTGGTGAAGAGCGCATGACTTGGTTAATAACTCCACAGCTCTATTTGCAGAGGGAAATTACAGCTGCAAGACAAACTTTGCAGTGGTTGCACGTTCTTTCAATACTGGATTGGTTCTTATATTAATCCCTATTAAGACATGTAATTGTTTATAGAGAGCAGCTTTAATAGCAATGCAAAGATTTTCACTCTGCTTTTGCCTGTGTATTGAAAGTCACTCAGCTGTGAAAGATTACACTTCCATCTGGGGACTTGTGCCAAGAGAAAAGGAAGGTCACCCCTTGCAAATGGACAGCAAAAGCAATTTATGTGGCAATTGCTGGCTTGGTGCAAGAGTTAAAAGCCAGGACAATGGAGCTACAGCTGGTCAGGAAAAAGGAAACAGGGAAAAAAGGAATAATTTTTACGTGGTTGTAAGGAGGTTACAACTGCACCAAAGCTGCTGTAACTACACCAGGGCTGAACTGATCCACGCTGTCTTCAGAGAAACATGCTGTATCTAGGAAGATGTCGTGGTTTAACTCCAGCCAGCAACTAAGCACCATGCAGCCACTTGCTCACACACTCGGAACTGGGAGGAGAATGGGAAAAAAGTAAAACTCATGGCTTGAGATAGAGACAATTTAACAGGACAGCAAAGGAAGAGGTAATTATAATCAATCATATAAAATGACTGACGCACAATACCTCCTGACCAATGCCCGGTACGTCCCTGAGCATTGATCACCTGCCCCCAGCCAACTACCCCCAGTTTATATACCAAGCACATTGTCATATGTTATGGAATATACCTTTGGCCAATTTGGGTCAGCTGTCCCAGCCATGCTCCCTCCCAGCTTCGTGTGCACCTCCTCGCTAGCAGAGCATGGGAAGCTGAAAAATCCTTAACTCAGTAGAAGCGCTACTTAGCAACATCAGTGTGATATCATTATTCTCATACTAAATCAAAAACACAGCACTTTACCAGCTACTAGGAAGACAATTAACTCTATCCCAGCCAAACCCAGGACAGAATAATAAAAAGTATAAGTATTTGATACAGCCTTGATATATATTATATATATACTACATATACTACTTGATATGCACTTTTGGAGTGCATTAGCTGAGCAGCAACATCTTTAGCCATCCCAAATTAACTCACCTGATACCACAGAAAGCTGAGAGAGTGCAAAGTGTTCAGCTTTCTACTGTCCTCCTCACTACTTGTCTCCACTCGCCAAAGGGACCAGCTCCAGTGCAGGTAACTCTGCCCTGGGCAAGGGAATCGTGGCCAGGAAAGCCAGCAAGAGGGTTGTTTTTCGAGGCTTTTTGGAGTGCAAGGAGCAGGTGGGCATCACCTGGGAACACCACAAGGGAATTCGCAGAGGAGAGCACTGAAAGACTGCCAACTTGACCACAGAATAGAGATGGTAGCCACACAGAAGAGGCATCTGTGTGCTCTGCACACACCAGTTCTGATGCAGCTTCCCAGATGGAGCTCATGTGGGAACATGCTGCCACTCAAATGTTAGGCTGCGGGCTGTGCCCTGCTCTCATGTTGGTGTCAGATGGCATTGGTGTGCATGCCTGTGGGAGATGTGCCCAGGTAGAAGAGCTCTTCTACTTAGTGATGGAGCTCAGGGAGGAGGTAACTAAGTTGAGGACAACCAGGGAATGTGAGAGGCAGAAAGACTGCCAGAGTTGCACCCTGCCTCCCATAACAGAAACCAAGCAGGCAGACAGAGCCCCTGTTATGGAGAACTCCCTGTCCTCTCTGCCTGACTGACCAAGGTAACTCAGAGGATAGGCTGTGGGAACAAGTTCCTGTCCAGAAAAGCAGGCGTGTCTCCCCAGTAACTCCCCCACCTCTCCAGGTACCCTTAAAAAGCAGATATGAGGCTCTGAAAACGGAACCCAATCACAATAAGGAGGATAATTCAACGTCTACAGAGGGTTAAACCCAGCATCAGGAGGTTCCTGGAGTGTGTTGGGGATAACTTCCTGATACAGCTGGTGAGGGAGCCAACTAGGGATCTGCTGCTTGTAAATAGAGAACTGCTGGATCTGCTGCTTGTAAATAGAGAAGGACTTGTGGGGGATATGATTGTTGGAGGCTGTCTTGGGCACAGCAACCATAGATAGAGTTCTCAGTTCTCAGGGAAGCAAGGAGGAGAGCCAGCAGGACTGCCACTATGGACTTCCACAGGGCAGACCTTGGTCTTTTAAAGAACCTGCTTGACAGAGTCCCTTGGGAGGCAGCCCCAAAGGGCAAAACAGTCCAGGAAGGCTGGACATTTTTCAAGGAGGAAGTCTACAGTGATGCTTGGTGCATGCTCTCTTTGCTTGTTAAGATGAGGCATTTCTTAGCAGCTCTTAAACTGCCCAACTTTTGTGTGTCAACTTATACCTACATTTTGCACCACCAGAATGACTTGTGCTCCTGTGCATGGAGGTTCTGTGACATTAAAGTGCATTTCAAGTACTCAGCTGAGCTTGACCATGAAGTCAATGAGCCTTACAGCTGTTGCTAAAACGTATAAATCTAGAAGTGGACCTAAAGGACATAAAACTGCCTGAGTGTTTAGAGTTATCTTGTACCTTAAAAAGATGCCTTTTACTAAAGGGTGAATAACAATTTCATAGGACCTGTGTGAACCACATGTAGCTATTTTTCATTCTATCTTCTATCCAGATGGGAATGAACAGCCAACCAGGAGGGCTGTCTGTGGGTCTTCCTATTTGTCTCACCCAGAGATATGGGACAAAGTCACACCATGCCCTAAAAGCCTTTTTAAAATGGTAAGCATACAAAAATACTTTTTAATGTAACCAGGGTGTGTGTTGCAATGTTTATAGTATAGATGGGAGAGAGATGCAGTTATGGGTATTTAGTCTACAGTAGTAGAAAAGAAAGTACGGGGAGAAAATAATATCTATTTTTCCTCAGCTGCTTTATATGAAACATATTTGAGATGCTGTAATCAGGCTTCTTTAGCAGTTCTACCTAGTATAAATACTTGCTTTTGGCTTTGTACAGATACACAGTGAATACAGTGAAAATATATCTCCCTTCCCCATGAATGAGGAGACTGTTAGATCAAATGCTGTGGTATAATATTAGCTGTCTCTGAGGTTATGGTTTCATGATAACCTTACTGACCCAGAGATTCTCCCTGCCTTAGGGGCAGCTTCAGATGTGAGTGAGCCATGCAGAGATTGGAAGAAGGAGCTTCTGCTGTAGTGTTTGCAGAGAAGCAGCAAGTGGACACAGTAATAATCTGGCTGAACAACAAATCACAGAGCCACTGAGGCCGGAAGGACAGCTGGAGGTCATTTGGTCCAACTCCTCCCTGCTCAAGCAAGGCTACCTAAACCAGGCTGCCTAGGACCACATCCAGATGACTTTTGACTATTTCCAATGATGGAGACTCTGCAGTGTCCCTGGACAACCTGGGCCGGTGCTTGGACACAGTCACACTAAAAAAGGTATCAAGCTTAGGTTCTACATGCTGGGTCAAATACTTAACTGGGACCATCCTTGCAGTCAATATAGTCTGCAGTCCACTCTTCTGTGCTGAAAACTAACCTTACTCTCCCATGTAATTCTCCCACGTCCTTTCAAGATCCCAAATCTGCCATTCCCCATTGTCTTACGGGCTGTACCTGGCTGACAAGATACACAGGCGTTTTCAGAGCGGAAGAAGACTTAAATTTCTCCCCTTTTTCTACATGTTTTTGAAAAAAAGACCTGAAAATCATGACCCAACCTCTGTGTGGCACATTGTGTTGCCACCTGGGGAAATCAGCTTACCTGACATACAGCTTCATGCTAACTCCCAACGGCTCAAAAGGACAATAGTTCATTACTGTACTGCAGCTCCCACATTCTCTTTCCAAGCACAGTCCACGTGAGAGAGGAGCACAGGCAGGAATATACCTCTGGTTTGATTTATTGCCATATGACAGCCCCACCACTGAAATGCTGAGCGTTTACACGGCACCCGGGGGCAGCAGAGGTGTGCTCCTTACATGCTTCCTTTCACCACAGCTTTCCACCACGTTGCATGGTTCATCCCCAGACAGCTTCATAAAGGAACTGGAGGAAGCTTGCTTGCAACAAGCATACAGCTATGAGCACGTCATGTCTCTCCACTCTGATTAAATGTCTGCTTTTTATTCACGGCTCCTTCCACTCTGATGAACATCAGAAACAGCCTAATTATGTTTTTCTCACTACTCAACTTGTGTTCATTAATCTTATCTACACGTATCTCGACATTACACCATAGAGACTCAGAATCCAATTTTTCAAAGACTTTTAAAGACCTTAAGCACAATGATTTCTATCAACTATGACAAGGACGATTTCTATAAATTCTTGTTTTCACCAATCAATGTAAGAAGAGCTGGTAACTTAAAAAAAACATTACACAAATCATCTGAGGAGAAGTGAGGCAGAGAATGGAAAGTCTGATTGACTGGGGGGTTTCAGATTTCCAAATTAAGGGTCATAATAAACAGAAAAATAACTCTGAAACAGAGTCAATTTAAATAGTCTGTATTCTGCTATATGTTTGGAAATTGCTAAATAAAACACCTAGAACTAAATTCTTATGAAATGTGAGCTCTCATGAAAAATGGTATGTTACAGTATTGTGAGAATCCTTTTCCTTATATTGTCCTCTGAGACAATGTTTTGCCAAATCAGTAAAATTTCACTAATTTAATCTGGGGCTTTGGGGACTGCTGCAAGTGTTGGAACTGATGTGCTCAGAAGAGTCTGGATATGTCCATGAGTGGAAAACCTCCAATTTTCCATTGAAGACATGGAAGCCCTGCTCAGTCAGATGTTTTCTGAACCTTTACTAAAATATGGCAGTTCTGACAAGCCTCAGTACCTGAAATATTTCTGTTTGGCTGAAAATTGCCTGCGCAGTTCAAGTATAACGCAATAGCTTTTTTCAGCATGTCAGAGAACAACACAAATGTGACTCATGATAACAGGGTGACCAACAGAAACTGCACTTTAAATAACAGAAAAAAAAATCGAGTCAGGATCTGGCCTTTTCTGGTCTGTAAAAAGCATGCATAGGCAAGGTGGAATGGGGGTGAATGATATATGCCTGTTTTAAATGTTGAACAAATTATATAGTTTCTCATGTGAAATTAATTTCTTAAAACATTTTCGGTAAAACTTAATTACTTAATAAGCCCACTGTTCATGCATAAACTGCATACAAACTTTGAGCGCCCTACCACTCTGAATGGCACAGAAGACTTGCACCCATCATATAACTGAATAACCCAGATGTTGTCACTAAATGTGCATGGGTACAAGAAAACACCTGGAGCCACTGCTTGCAGAGAGGTATCATGTAGGTTTCTGTGTGGATTTTGTGTGCTGAATGAGTGCCTATTAGGAAAACCACAAGACAATTTGCTCTGAAAAGGTACTGAAGCCAGAGGGATTACCCTCTTAGGTCAGACCATCCATACTGTCTAGAAGTTCTTGGGATTTCCAAAAACTAAAAAATCCAAAACGCCAGAAATCGTCACAGCAAATAAATATGGTGTAGTTTTTCTCATCCTGTTCTCTGTTAGTCAGAGACATATTGCAGGCAGAAACCAAAGGCTCTTATCCCTTGCCCAGTATGAACGTGGATATTGTTGAAATTTGTGTGTGTTGTCAGCCTTTCCTGGAAGGTCTCGGTGTGGGGCAGATGTTTGCTCTGCAGCCACGTGTAGTGCAGAAGAGAGTATTGTTTTCACTCACCCCCTCTTATCCCTTTTATTGACTGGTCTCTTCTGTTGGGGCTGCGGAATGGGGTGATAGAAATTTTGTGGTGATTATATTTTGATATGTAACCATTAGGTCCCCTCTTCCTTGTCCCCTGCCTTTTCCAAGAAATTGCCTGTTTCTTAATCTCTTTTCATGCAAGAGCTTTTCTAGATCTGTGATGACTTGCAGTGCCGCTTTCAAGTTTGGTTCAGTATCAGCATCAGATGGTGCCACTACAACTGGGAGCACTTCACCTCAAATTACATCAGTATCATCACACTGTTGTTTATAATATTCACTGTTGTCTTGTTTGGTCTCACTTGCTAGGCTGCTTCTCTGGGTTGTTTTGTTTTGTAGCTCTACACTGAACAACAGCCTCCCTTCAGCAGATTACAGGCTCCCTTGTGCTTTCCAAGGCGCTGTAGGTGAATCTGTTTGACAAGCATGTTCAGCAGGTAATCAAAGTTTATCATAATTTTGACTACAAAGCACTCTGTCAAAGCGCAATATTGAATTATTTAATCTCCTAAAATATTCCTGTATTTTAACTTCAGGAAATGTAGGGCTTCTAGTGTTATAAAAAAAAAAGTAGGCTTGTGAGTGACTGAATATCCTTAGAGAAGGCAGAATAATTAATTGGTAGGTCATTTCTGAGGAGCATAAAAA
This sequence comes from Nycticryphes semicollaris, assembly GCA_013400055.1. NCBI lineage: Eukaryota > Metazoa > Chordata > Aves > Charadriiformes > Rostratulidae > Nycticryphes > Nycticryphes semicollaris. Next base: position 715,348 of record VXBJ01002547.1, on the reverse strand, counting down.
CATTCTTCAGATTGATAAAATGTTGAATCATTTCTAGAGCTAGAGAAAAGCAGCCATGCAGAGCATTTCATTTTGTCATGTATCAGTGAAGGAGACTCATCAGGTGCTGGTGCAAACATTTTGCTTTAGAAGAAAACAATTCAGAGTGCTCACCCAGATCAGAAAGCAGAAGAAAGAAAATAATCTGTACATTGTTATACCCACAGCCTATTCTGCTGCCTGTGCTTTGACTGTCAGATAATAACCATAAATTTGTGTGGAATGTGAGCTTTGTGTCTAATACATGCCAGTTGCGTAGGCGAGCTGCTCAGTTCAACCAGTGGTCACCACTTTCCCAGAAGGAGCTTAGCTATGGTAACCACCTAGCAGAAATCCATGTCCTCTGCACTCACCAGAACGGATGTGGCAACCCAGACAGAGGTCCCATGAAAACACGCAGCCATCCAGGTCTCAGGCTGCAGGGCTTGCCATAGCCTTTGACTAGTAAGTGATGGAAGTGAAGTCTTACAGAGATGAGCCAGGGGCTCCTGAGGTGAAGGAGCCAAGACTGAAATACCAGCAAAATACTTCAAAGGTGTTCCTCTAAAAAGTTGACATGGACAACAGCCCATCTGAAGTGCCTCTATACCAATGCACGCAGTGTGGGCAGCAAACAGGAGTATCTGAAAGCCACCGTGCTGCTGGAAAGTTACAACCTAGTTGCCATTACTGGAACTTGGTGGGATAAATCCTATGTCTGGAGGGCAGTTATGGATGGCTACAGGATGTCCAGAAGGGACAGGTGAGGAAGTAAAGGGAGAGGGGTTGCACTCCATGTCAAAAAAATGGATAGAGCGTGAAGAGCTCTGAAGAATATCCATGGTTGAAAGCAGGTTGAAAGCCTATGGGTAAGAGCCAGAAACTGAGGTAACAAAGGGAACAGTGTGGTTAGTTTCTACTACAGGACACTTGATCAAGCGGAACCTGTTGATGAAGCCTTCTTACTCCAGCTACAGAAGGCATTATGCTTGAAGGCTCTCATCCTGCTGGGGGACTTCTATAAATATGTAAAGGGTGAGCGTCCGGAGGATGCAGCCAGGCTCTTATCAGGGACGGCCAATGATAGGACAAGGGACAATGGGTTCAAGCTGGAATATAGGAGGTTCCACTTAAATATAAGGAAAAACTTCTTCACAGTGAGGGTGATGGAACACTGGAACGGGCTGCCCAGAGAGGTTGTGGAGTCTCCTTCTCTGGAGACATTCAAAACCCGCCTGGACGCGTTCCTGTGTGACCTGATCTAGGTGTCCATTCCAATCCCTGATATTCTGTGATGCTGTGATTCTGTGACTTAAACCACCCCAACATCTGCTGGAGAAGTAGTACAGTGAGCTGTAGGCAATCCAGGAGACTCCTGTAGTGCATTGAGGATAACTTCTTAGGCCAAGTAATAGACAGCCCCACCAGGGCCGGGAGGGGGCTGTTGGCCACCAATGCAAGTGAACTAATCAGTGACATTAAGATTGGTGACAGCCTGGGCTGCAGTGATCATGCAGTGGTGGAGCTCACAGTCCTGAGGGATACAGATCAGGAAAAGGGTAAAATTAGGACTCTGAATTTTAGGAGAGCAAGCTTCCAGAAGTTCAAGGAATTTAGTCAGTGGGACCCCCCTGGGAAACTGCCCACAGAGACAAGGGAGCAGAACAGAGCTGGCAGATCTTTAAGGACACTTTCCATACAGTGCAAGAGCTGTCAATCCCTGTACATAAGAAATCAGGACTGCAAGGCAATAGACAGGTGTGACTGGTAAAGAGAAGATGCTTCTGCTCGTTGCAAGGCAATTATACTAGATGACCTTTAGAAGTCTATTCCAACCCAAACTGTGCTATGATTCTACATGCTCTGCAGATACATGACTGGAAGAGAAACTATAGACCTTCTCTTGAGTGTGCCTGTCAAGATGATGAATTTCCTCAGTTACACGTGGACAAGCTGCTGCACTGTTCTTTCGCCAGCCAGGAGAGGTTTTCCGGCACTGTTGTTAAGTGGGTTCCTATTTGATGTTATGTTGGAAATCTGCTCCATAAAGGGAAACTAATGTCACCAAAAGATAATATTTAGTAGTGTGGAGTACTGAAAATCCTGCTACCAGGTGAGAAAATAAATAAATATGTATTATTTGTGAAGTAAAGTGAGACTTTAATGAATTGGGAACTGCCAAGAGCATCTAATACCTCTTAAACACTAAATGTGGCAAGGAGTATCAGTTACCATTAATGTATCCCATGATCTGATAATAAATCTGATTGTTTTCACCTACTTGTAACAATTTTAGATTATTTTCAAGCTTTTGAGACAGCAGCATGACTGGCAAGAGAGCTCTGTACTCAAAGTGACTTTTAATTTCTTTAGGACAGCGATTACTAATGCTTAGGATGGGCATCCATACTGAAATTTAATTCTTGTGTAGAACCACCATTTAATCTGTGTACAATTATATCCACATGATGGAGCTGTTTAAAAACTGGACTGAGGAAAGTCTCATGCCATGCCTTTTAGACTTGACCTGCTCTTGCCAGGTCAGTATTTCTGTGATTTCTGGTACAGCATGAGGTTGCAAACTGTCAGAAATGCTCTGGATGGTGTTTATAGACCCATTCAACATAATAGGAATTTTCTGACTTAATCAAAAGCAAGGATGGGTTTGCATTACTGTAGAAACTTCTCCCAGCAGTGTACATAAAGGATGGCCCAAGAGTAGCTGCTATGAGAAAGCATGCCAAAGCTTTGTTCTCTCAAGGAATTCTGAAATCCTGTGGGCTATCATAAGCAGGTGGAAAAGAGGGATATTGTTTCTTCTGAGATGTCTTTAATAACTAGAAACATACCCTGAAAGGAGGGATCCTGACAGACAATTTGATGGCTCTTATGTCACTTCTACTGCAGAGATTTCAGGGGAGAAATCTCTTCCATTTCTATGATCTTGGCTGCTAACAGGAGTGTTCATTCAAATGGCAACAGCATGTCAAGCTTTGAAATGGCTCAGTGATGCTCAGCAGCTGAGGCTGCAAAGCAAACTACGTGCACTTACACAGATTCCCTTTATTGCCTCTCATAACCGCTGTGAGAATGAAAAGAGGAATATTTTCATGACAGTTTTGTCACCCTATAGAAATGGTGTTTATAAACAACTTAAAGCATAGTTTCTGATTTCAATGATGTTCAGTTTTCCTGACCCTAATCACAGGATTACAAGCTTGCTAGAAGACCAATGGTACCCAACCAGATGTAATGGTGCCTGTATTAAGATGACACCAGCTAGACTAAGGCCCCTGAGAAATTCAAAACCAAAATGGCTGAAATGCTACAAGTTATCAGTTAATACAGCTGAGGCTATTTTCAAACAGTTGGGGTTTTTTGTTTTTGTTTTTTAATCAGGGCAGCGGATGTTGTTCTTTGGTATTTTCTTTCTTTTTTTTTTTTTTATGTTCTTAGGTCACAGTAGCCAGAAAAAGGAAAAAATTCAAACAGTCACACAATTTATAGATATGTCCATGCTTCAGTGGTGAGGTACAATGTGTACTTAATACCAAGTCACATTTTGATAATAATAACATAAAATTACATAGCCTGAGTACAGTAACAGCAATTTCCTGAAAATGTGACACAGCAATGGGTGTAACTCAGACTAAGACCTTCTCCTGACTTTCCTCTAAAAACTTACTTTTGAAAAATATGCACCTATAATCCTGCACATGTTGCCCTTATGAACTCTTCATGTTGTTAATCAATTGCTGTTAATTGACAGTGTGGCATGTCAAATCCACCACAGAGTACTGCCCGTGCAGAGCCATTGGGTTGGTAATAGTCCAAATACGCAGAGTTTACACAGACAGAGCTTTCCACAGCTCTTTAAGATGACTCCCCTGACACAGTGTCTTGAGAACACACTCCTGAGGCAGCAATGTCTCATAATGAACTCCCAGTTCACTGGTTTTCACTCTCCTAAGTCCCTATATAGTATATTTCTTTGCATTTGAGGAATCCAGAAACAAAACTGGCCTTTAATAGGAAGCCAGTAGACAATTTAATTTAAATGCATCGCAAGCAATCCCTGATTTCTGCTTCATCTCAGAGCTATCTGCTGAAGCCTCTGTGTTCAGCAAGCTGTCAAAAGTATCCAGGCTCTCCAGGTAATTCCAGGCTGCAGTTGATGTTGTGCCACAGGGGAGAAGAACTTGTATGACCCACTAATGATTTTATTTAACTGACAGAAGCTGTGAGCTCATACCTCAGACCTCAGTGCTGGAGGCTTTAAAAGCTAAATTATATGTTCAGGTAATATCAGTGTTGTTTATAATTTAACTGCCTGGTGCTATGACTCAGTCAGAAAGCAAGAAAGAAATTGCATGCACACAGAACTCAGAAATTCCTTACCATGCACAAAATATTGGTGCGACATGATGCTAATAAGTTGGCAAGGGCGTGCATGCTATTTAGGTTTAGCATTAAATCCAGGTTCAGTACTAGAAGTGGCAAAGCGAATGGACTGTAAAGTTTTTCTTCTCCAGGTTTAACACCTGAGTCCCATATCAGGAGAAGACATTGCGAGGAGATCAGGAAGATACATCTGAAGTCCCATGGAAGTTTGCTACTGAGGCAGAGAATGGCCTGACCGAAAATGAAGCACTGTAAGTCCTAGTTCTTACCTTACACGATGACCACAGTGACTGGCCTGCGGTGAGTTGATGACTGTCTCCCATTGTCTCCCAACCTTTACAGGGGTTCCAGATAATAAAACTGTAGCAGAGATGTAAATTCAGCAGTGGAAAAGCTGCTCTAACATTTAAGCAAGGCCCAATCTAACTTTGAAAGTTGCTGGCACAGTCAGGCAATTAATGATTAAAATGCCATGTGTTTCATCCAGTACAATGTCCTCTGTCAGTGAAAAAGCTTACATGTTGTTAAACTGCTCTTCAGCCTCCTCTCTTCAAAGTAGCCTCCTGGCATGTCCAAAACACTCACAGCACCAGATCATCACTGGAAAAAAGAAAAGGCAATGGAGTCACATGGGATTTTGACCTGCAAGGAAAGATGGCTGTGAAAACCTCTAGAGTCTAATGAGGACTCGATGCTTGTTATTTGTTCATTTAGGGATTCACAATGCTGTTCATAACCAACTTTGAACAAGCAGGAAGGAAGCAGATTGTCACAACTGCATGTGAATTTTAAATTATCTCTCTAGGGGGCAACTGTAGAGTTACAGAACTAGGTCTGGGAGCAGGATTTAGCTCACATACCTTACTGGGGAGAAAAGAGAATGGTTGGGAAAATCAGACAACTGGCAGTAAATAAAGCCTCTGGAGGAGGCTGATAAATGTGGATTGCCACCGCCACTGGACCAGGACTAAGGCTATGAAATTAAATGACAGAAATAAAATTCAGAGTGATGGCAACCAGCCGTGCATAATTTTGCTTTATAAAAAGAAATACCATTTGGTCTGTAGATGTATCTCAATGAGAAGTAGGAATGAAAATCTGTCTTAAACCTGCTTGTGAGAATGGACAGAATAGTTTGCTATTTTATAGCAATCTGTCTTTCTTTCTGATGACTGTAAATGCTGGTGCTTAGTTCGTTGAATTCCCACTCATTCTGTTCTGACATTATTATTTCTCCATCATTACTGATAAGCGTAGAGTTAGCCATCTGGGAAAAAAAAAAGTATATTCTAAATTATGTTTCTTTCTCTACTGTCATGTGATTATTAACTCAGATAAATGAATTTAAGCTATTCCTGGGTCCATTAGCAATCTGATAGAAAATGACAGTAAAGTACTCTCTACTTTTTTAAAAAATGTTTTGAGATGTATGGAGTGAGAGCATTAAATAGTAATTCACCCATCTGAGAGGTAACACCAGTCATTACAGCACCTGTTCATACACTTTTATCCATGAGTCAGGACTGCAGCTTGCTACAGCTTTTTCCAGTCATCTACAGGAATGGTGTTTTGAAGAAAATGCTTTTTAGTGATTATTAAATGGGTTGTATTTTGTCTGTCAGCTCTTCAGAACTGGTATGAATTTCTTTCACTGCCTGTCAAATTTATTTTAGTGCTGACCACACATAGATATTAACTACAGCTGACTCTCTTGGTGCTCAAATGACACGTAGCCTTCAACGAGATTCCACAGATACAACTTTAAAAAGTAATATTCCATGGTTAAGCTGACAGCTTTGGTAGATGAAATGGAAAGGATTGCATGTCATTCTGTTTTAGAAACAGGAACTCCACACAACTTGAAAAAGTAAGAGAGTAATACTGTAGACATCAGACAAACATGCCGACTGAGAAAAACCTGTTTTGAGACACTCGGATCTTAGTTTAGATGAGCAGTTGGGATGCCTCTTGTTGGAACTGTAGCACAGAATTTTTGTTCATATCTCTGGTACTTCAGAGAAGTTTTTGATTATTGACATCAGTATGTGCCTAGATTTCCTTATGAGCAACCAGCCAAACTTTAACAATTGGAAGTGAATACGTTTCCCCATAGTGAATAGATTTCTTTCCTTATGTATTTTCCTTCTGTTCCTGCCTTTGGAATATACCTTCTCCATACAAATTTTTATTTTAGATTTACATATATAGACATTATATAGAGACAAACTATATATATAGATAATATACAAGCATATATCTTGTGTATACTCAACCCCCAGTGTTATGTTACAGTGACTTGGGAATTGTAAAAAATGGCTTATGGTTTTTAGCAGAAGTGTAAGATCTGAAAAGAAAGTACAAATTGTAAACCTAAGATATCACATTCCCATTCCCATACCATCTCATCACTTTTTCTGTATCTTAAAGGGCTCCCAGGGCTCTGCAATATAACTTTTACATAGGTTCTGACATGAACTTTTGTGTCAGGAGTCATGAACCTTGTAGACATTTGTTCACTCAAGATCCAAGGAAGGGAAGAGACTGTGAGAGCTTTTCTACAAGCTCTACCTGCCTTGCCTTCATAGATCTTGCTGAAAGTGCATTCATCATTTATGTTAATGTAGAAATAGATAAATAATTTGGTATAGACTGCTGGTTTTCAACACTGTAAAATATCACCATAAGCTTTTGGAAAATTTGCTCTATATTCTCTGGCTTTTTTTATTTGTGGGGACCAGGACTTTTTTTCTTTAAAGCTTGTGTCTAATTTACAGCTTACATGCTCATCAGCTGCTGGTCTAACAAAGCTGTGCACTTTGTTAGTGGAGAAAACCAGTTATTCTATTCCTTTACACGATTCTAGGTCTTTAGGTGGACATGTACACAGGGCAAACTAGTTTCTGACTTTAATTTTGCAGAAATATCATGATAGAAGCATTTATTCCCCCCTACTGTCAAGGGGAAAAAAGGTAAATAAAAAAATCAAAACCCCACCATAAGCCAAAGTGAAATTCCTAGTAAACTAGTAGAGATTGTTTAGTGAATATAAAACCACACACATATTTCAGTCATGGCCATGTCTAGCACAGAAATGCAGAGGAAAAAACAAACCAGGAATGAAATAATTTCCTATAACTAAGTTATCAGATCCTGAGTCTTCTGTTGTCTAAAGCAAGGACTAATCTAACAGGGACACGAGCCCTTTGCATCCCAAGTCTCCCCTTCAGAGTGCCCTTCCTGTTGAAAGAGAATGCAAGGGAACAGGGGGTTTCATGGGTGCCATTCCTACCTGCAGTTTGCATCTGTGTCTGGTGTGTTTCTCTTGCTTCCACAGCAATTTCCTCCAGGTGCCCTGGAGGGGTTGGACCATCCAGATGACAGATGACATCCTCATTCTTTCACTTACGGGCCCCAAAGCTGAGTTTCCAAATCACAGAAGCTGGATATTATTTTTCTGGTTGTCATCACTAGAGCTAGGTCCAAAGTTAGTGAAAGAGTCTTATCACTGTAGGGGCTTTGGACAAGCTTAGCATTTAAAGGCAGAAGTTGACAACAGTCTTCAAATGGATGGGCTTGCTAATGAGCACTTTTTATAGGGCACTTCTTTTCTCTCCTACATATAAACAGTGGGCTGAACATAACAATTTATTTTAGCTGCTGGCAAAAGGTCAATAGCTATTCTCTATCCTTTAATGGAAAGAAAGCATGAAGAAGCACTACAATTTAGCCCTTCTATCTCTGCACTAGATTAATTATAGCCAAAATGATCAAATCCTCAACTTCACAAACCTCTTCAAGGAGAAATAATTTCTCTTTCTTGCTGTTTTCTGTATGCAGTTGTGCTATCCCATATTTCTAACAAGGCGTTTTTGAGAAAACCAAATGAGGCTGTGTAAATTCAGTACAAGATAAAAACTCAGGTCTTTCAAAGGGGGATTATTGCAAATGAGAGTAGTTGTATCTAATACAGTCCTTCAAATGCTGAACCTTCAAGATTTTTGGCAACTTCTGAAGATGCTGAAAAGCACTGATTTTTATTTTTATTTTAATTGGCTGGGGAGAGCAAGGATGACTTTGTAACTATCTTACTGCTGCATTCCCATTGTGGTGGGACGAGAAGAACATACACTGCAGTTGGATTCCTTGTTGATGCAGTTACTCAGAAACGTGATTCATTCCTGGCACTGTAACTCGCTGTCACCATGTAATTACTATGTCCTATCTAATGCCTGCACAAGTAATGATCATGGTAAGTCTGTCTGTCCAACAACTGTGTAATTACTATATGCAAAGTGCAACACCAAGAGAAGTTAAGACAATTCTACTATAGGGTGTGATAAGGAAACATGCAGAGTGAAACTGCCTCAAGAAGGGGAAGGAGATGACTCTGAGCTTCTGGCAGCCCAGACTATTAAGTCAGTAGCTGAAAGAGCAAGGTGTTGCAGGATGATCTTCATACTGCCTTAATAGAAAACTTACCTTGCTAGCATATGTGCCAGTTTGTACACTAAAGACTAGAGAGTTGGCAATGAAATACCTAGTTGTGGATTCAGGGCACTTCACTGCTCTGCACTTCAGAGTCTTTAATGCACTGGGGTTTTGCTGGTGAAAACCACAATGTGCAGAATGTTTACGTACTTCCAGAAGGCAGGTGGCAAACAAGCAGAGAATAAAGAGTTAACTTTTCAACTTTACACTGGGTCTTTTGGCGGTACTAAAGTTTCTAAATGCTTTTGTAGATATAGTCCTTCATTAAATATTATTAGTGCATTTATATGGTTTCTTATTCATATTTGAATAATAGAGACATTGTTACAATTGATTTGGGGAAGCTACAGCCCTTAAATACTAAATGACACTCTGTGTGTCAGGTCTTCACACTGGTACCTCACCTCAACCTAACTTAGGAGAGTGGGAAAAAATGTCTTTAATTAGACATTTTTAAAACAAGGTTACCAACCAAGGAAACTAAATACATGTACCTTTCTAATTAAATGAGTTAGGCAACCCCAACTTCATTTTTAAAAAAAGATGAAAGTAAAAGCTCACAATCAATAATTCTACACCAGGAAATAAAAAAAGGCGGAGATTAATATGACATTCTGTTAGGACCTGCCTTTGCATATGAATAGGAGACCAATTACCTCCCATTATGAAACTGGACGAAATTACATATTTCTACACACAGACAGAAAAGCATATGCCCTTGCAATTCAACTAAATTTTCTATGGTGGTAAATCAGTACTTTTCTAAATAATGTCCTAGTAATATTTCTCTATAATCAATTTCACCTTTTTCATCCATAATATTTATCCTTGCCTATCCCTGTACATCAGGTAAGTCTGTATATCAGATTTGTCTGTATATTTTCTTATACGGATTCTGAGGAAAGATTCCCATTTCTGAGCACTCTGAAATCACTCTGCAGTAAAGGGTACCACTTTCTTGGCCTCTATAAGATGGGAAAAATAAATTGTGTGTGTGAATTCTCCTTTTCTACTATTCTTACAGTTTCCTGCTTTTCAAATATCAATGTGCTGAATCTGAATATAGACAGAAAGAGAAGAAAATAGTGCAGGATACTTCATTACCTGAATGTGGGCTCTAAGTTTGCTATGCCTGTAAGAAACAGGAATACTGCCTCTGCATTAGGTCTCACAGGACTCCTGTGTCCACTAGACATGCAGAGAATCTAGCCAAGTTGGTAGAAATAAAGTTTTTTAAACTGCGTTGTGGTTTCAGAGTAAAAAAAAAATCAACTAGAATACATCTTTATTTCCATGGAACACGTCCACAGAGCTCAAGAACAGGCAATCACCTTCCTCTTCCAGTGTCAGTTGGCTACCGGGAATGGTGATGATTCATTACCTGCAGAGCACAAGGACAGGCTGTACAGAAACCAAGATATGGATCTGATGCGTGTCCCATAGAGTAATTACCATCCGTGTCAGGGAAACATACTTCCTCTTCAGTTCATATTTGACCCTAGTTGTCATTCCAGTTTGATTTCAGTATTGTGTTAATGAAACGTGAGGAAAACGGCTGAGTTACATCTGCTCCAAATCTTTGTACCACCCACTCTTCTTTCAGCAGGCTATTGATAATCACTGCTAACACAGAAAACAGGCTGACAGCCGTGATATAGCTTTTGAATGAAGCATATTTATATTTTGCTAATTCTCCTCTCTGGAGATACTCAAAAACCCACCTGGGCCATCAGAGAAGCAGTCAGAGGAATCAGATTGTATTCAAAGGACTGTACAACACGCTAAGATGCAGAGGGCTGATATTTATTAAAGAAGCAACCCTAGGTGTTTTCCCAGATAACAGGAGGTTTTCTTCTGAGAGCTAATGGCAAAGAAAACCTTTCTTGAGATTTGCACCTCTTTCTATAGCACGGCAGGTGTTTATGGCAGAATGCAGTACTGAAGTCTTGTCTGTCTCAGATGACAAAGGAGAGGTTTCTTAGTGACATTTTTAATACGTCCATTTTTCCAGTAAAGGGACCACAAGATTATGTTAGTTGTCTACGGTATTTGGAGTGGCATGCTTTATCCACACCAGCAGTGAAAGGCATCCCTGTGCAGGATTTATAATAAAATAGATACGAATCTGTTTTGTTCTGGCTGTTAACTTAAAGTACTAGCCAGGGCAAGTCAAAAGTAAAAATCTGCCTAAAGCAAGCATTTTCTTTGAAGTGTGAAAAAATGGCAACAATAGTTTTCCCTGTTCCTGGTCATAGCAATAGAATCATGTGAAATACCAGGCAAGAAGAGAACTTTTGTCCTGCATAGATATACTGTTTAAATACTGGCACAATAGGGTTTGGCTGCGCATTGTCTCTTTTCCTGCAGTTCACAGACATGTTCTCTCCAGATCCTGTGCACACCCTGTTGTTACCCTCACACACAGCTGACAAGTGAATGAAATTACTCCCCTACCTAGAGTCCTGGCATCCTTGTTGAACTGAGTGCTGAGCAGTTCAGTGGCAGAACTACAGTGGTCCAGATTTTACAGGAGCACAGTCAGGGGTCAGGTTGCAGAAGCTAATATTGACCTAAATGCCTGTGAATAATCACTGCCCAACCTGAGAAAGGGAAAGCATGCAGATGTTGGTATTCTAGCAAATATCCTTTTGGGTTTTCCTAAATAAAGACATTTAAATGGGTGCTGATATCACTTACCTAGACAGTGAAGATCATACTCACTCCAGGATATCTTATCTCATATGGCATAATATGGTATGCTCCAATACATAAATACTAACATGCAAATAATAATATACTAGTAGTAATAATATATTTACTATACTTGCACAATTAAAACAGTGTCCTATGTCATTTGAAAATATCTTTATCAATGATCTGGGATTGAGAGCACCCTCAGTAAGTTTGCAGGCAATACCAAGTTGGGTGGGAGTGTTGATTTGCTTGAGGGTAGGAAGGATCTACAGAGAGACCTGGACAGGCTGGATCAATGAGCTGAGGCCAATGGGAATGAGGTTCAACAAGGTCAAATGCTGGGTCCTGCACTTAGGTCACAACAACCTCATGCAGTGCTACAGGCTTAGGGAACAGTGGCTGGAGAGATGCCTGACAGAAACGGACCTGGGGGTGTTGGCTGACAGCTGTGTGAATATGAGCCAGCAGTGTGCCCAGGTGTCCAAGAAGACCAGTAGCATCCTGTCATGTATCAGGAACACTGTGGTCAGCAGGACTGAGGTAGTGACCATCCCCCTGTACTCAGCACTGGTGAGGCCCCACCTAGAGTAGTGTGTCCTGTTTTGAGCCTCTCATTACAGGAAAGACATTGAGATTCTGGAGGGTGTCCAGAGAAGGGCAACAAAGCTGGTGAGGGGTCTGGAGAACACATCTTATGAGGAACAGCTGAGGGAACTGGGGTTGTTTAGCCTGGAGAAAAGGACGCTGAGAGGAGACCTTATTGTTCTCTACAACCACCTGAAAGGAGATTATAGCAAGGTGGTGGTTGGTTTCTTTACCCAAGTAACAAGCAATATGACAAGAGGAAATGGCCTCAAGCTGCACCAGGGGAGATTTAGGTTAGATATGAGGAATAATATTAAAAATTGGAACAGGCTGCTCAGGGAAGTGGTGGAATCATCATCCATAGAGGTATTTAAAAGACAGGTAGACGTAACACTTAGTGATATGGTTTAGTGATGGTTTTTGTCAGTGTCTGGTTGATGGCTGGACTCAATGATCTGAAAGGTCCCTTCCAACTTAGACAATTCTATGATTCTACGATTCTATGAAAAGGTCACCTTTCCCAGAGATTCTTGTATCATTCTTAAAAGAGGTTCCAAAAGCCATTTAAAATGTCTTCCATCAAGCATACATTTACTCAGTTCTACATTCGTCTGGTGTGGTCCAGCTATCATATGATTAAGAAAACTTCAAAATGCCTCATAGGAACAGTTTTGCAATCCTAATCTTCAAGTTTAAGTATATTCATTTGAAAAATGTGTTACAAGAGTGCCTTTGAGCCAACTCAGAGGCATACTCTATGATTAATTTTTGCAAAGATGCTAGCAGCAGCTCTATGGTCTGAGCTCTCAGGAGCACTATCAACAAAATGTGTGCACACCAAAGAGCAAAGCCTGGTCTTTCCAGTGTAGTCTTTCCCATTGCTATTCTAATATGTTAATTCATTATCACAAGTTTATCATCATCTCTTCTCTTTCGTCTGAGAGTGATTACCAAGAGGGTGCTCCTCACTAGGAACTGGAAACGAAGTATCTCTCTTCAAAGAGTGTTTACCTTAAAGATAACATGAAAAAAATGGTGAAAAAAAAATGAGTTTGCAATGCTATGAGGACCCTTAGAAGGAAAGTAGCTCATGTTAATGATTCTCTTTTTACAGCACCATTTCTCAGAGACACCAATTCCTAATTGACTTCAGAGAAAAGTGCATTCACAATGATCAGAGGACTAGAGCACCTCTCCTGTGAGTACAGAGTTAGGGTTGTTTAGACTGGAAAGAGAAGGCTCCAGGGAGACCTTATAGCAGGCTTCCAGTACCTGAAGGGAGCCTAAAGGAAAGTTGGAGAAGGACTCTTTGTCAGAGAGTGTAGCTATAGGATGAGGAGTAATGGTTTTAAATTGAAAGAGGGGAGATTTAGATTAGATACTAGGAAGAAATTCTTTACTGTGAGGGTGGTGAGACACTGGAACAGGTTGCTCAGTGAAGTTGTGGAAGCCCCATCCCTGGGAGTGTTCAAGGCCAGGCTGGATGGGGCTTTGAGCAACCTGCTCTAGTGGGAGGTGTCCCTGCCCATGGCAGGGGGGTTAGAATTCAATGATCTTTAAGGTCTCTTTAAACTCTAACCATCCTATGATTCTATATCAAGGAGAAGAATACTGTAGTCCAGTATTATCTTTTCTTCCTGCACTGATCACCCAGCTTGCCCTGACTTGCACCTTAGGCTGATGAAAGTTTAAAAAAAAATGGTCATGAAATTTAAAGAATTCATTTTCTTGCTTTCTGAATGCTCATGCAATTCTGTAAATAGGCAACAGACACACGAGCACACCAAATTCTTTACATTCTTGACTTAAATGTTTAAACATTCGTGTTCTGACCGCACAGTTTCACACAGTGGTGTGAAAATATGACACAGTATGCAAAATCTCTGTTGTCTGAGAGGAAACAAAATGCATTAGAAAGAGTAAAAGGGAATTCTCTCAGACCTTAATTGCTCAGTTGACAGATTTAGCTCAACTTGGTCTGGTAATGGCCAAGTTAGGTAAGAAGACCTTACTGTAGTTACAGTAAAAGGAATGTTGAAAAATAAAATAAATCTGTCCTATCATATATCCATTACAGCTCATGTCTTCCCTTAAGACCTACCACTCTACGTCAGCATACTGGAAGTGTTAAGTAAAGTTCTCCATTTTCACTTAGGATCAACCAAATTTCTGTGAAGGTCAACCACAAAATTAATAAAATCATTATTGTTGGCCAGATGTATTAATAAAGCTTTCCTGACGGACAGAGCAGAGCTGCTGTTACACTGAATCTCAACAATATCTTGCTGGGAAGAGGCAGATCAGAGTTGTGAAGAGATGGGTTGGCCACAGAGCTGCTAGAGACCCAGGACTGCAGTGAAAATACCCTGGGAACACTTGACAGGCTGTAACTTTGTGGGCAAGCATCCTGAAATCTTCCCTTTTCACTAAACCTCTCATTTCAACAGAAATGGCAGAACAAGCATGTAATCCTGGTAGCTCAGTGCTGCAGACCAGCTGCAGCTTTCCCTGCTTGGAAGGCTGACCAGCTTCTCCCTTGCGGAGTAGGAGAGGAAGGGAACACTGTTCCTTGGAGACCTTAACACTACACCTGAAAAGTGTATAAGCGTTGTCACCTCTGCTCCACATGTTGGGAAACTGTGACAGTGAGGGGTGAAAAACCAAGATGATGAACTGGGTTTCAGTCAAGGCTACAGCAACTGGTGGTGCTATGAAGTAGGTAGGGTTTCCAAGTGCATAGTGCTAGGGAGTGAGTCTCTGTGTTGTTAGAGACACTCCCTGCCTCTACCCTGTGCTGAGATGCCGGACTAAGGATGGTGCATAGTGAGCCAGGTTCAACTTGTTATCAGACCACTAACAGAAGAGGATGCCTTTGGAGATATCTGTGTGAGTGCTGACAGTTAATGACAAGATGACCATGTAGTGGTATGTGAAAACACTTGCCACAGCTTAGGTACCTATATCCTGTACCATGCCTTCCATATTATCTCAGTCTTTAGACTATATAGACTTTAGATCCATATAACCTGACAACCAGCTCCTGTACTGTGTCTCAGGACCCAGCAGAGATCCCCATTACCATCTTCTTCTTGCTAGAAGGTCCGACTTGGCTCAGCAACTCACAATTCAAACTATGCCTGGAGAAGTAATAATGGGCTTGGGTTTTCCCTCTTGTTTAAAGGCATGGCTGTCAGACGAGAATCGCTGTACATAGAAATGACAGACACCCACTCAGAACAAAAGAGACAGCTTGGAAATAATCTGATAAAAATTTAAATGTCTGAGAGAGAAGCAGTGTTCTTGAGGACCTTGCAGGTGCCCAAAACCTGACCGCAGCCCATCCTTTGTTCGAGGAGATTACTCTGCAGCTATGGTAGCCTCAACTGTAGCATTTAGGTTTCTTGCCAGAGATCTGGATGCAGTGAAGCGGTATGATTTAATCACAGGGAAAAGCTCTCTGCACAGCAGTCTGTGCTAGCTGTTTTCCCTGCTGCAAGCACAGAACTCCACTCATGTGGAGTTAGGTGCCTGTAACCTGCTTACGTTCTCTACAGAAACCCCAGGACACTCAGCACTTTTGAAAATTAGGCCACCCTACTTACCCTGTCTTCGAGGGCTTAATCGGAATAGTTTGAATGGATTCCCAGAACATCCTTGAGCTTAGAGAAAGATGAAAAAAATTTAAAAGAGGGAGGGAATACTCAGAATTTAAAGATGCTGCAAGTGTCACCTTGCCATTTTAGTGGGTTATCCCACTGGAGAATTGCTGGACAATGGGAATGTGAAATTTTCACATGGGGTGCATAGAATTTGGAACCAAATATCTGTGGCTCAGGAATAGCTTCTGCCTTATCTGCTGCTCTAATTGAATTTCCATGGAAAGATGTCACAGGCAATAAGGCTTTTGTCTCTGGCTCATGTAACATTATTAGAAGATAGCTAGGGAAAGTTCCACAAAACACAAAAACTCTTTGGAAAACTCTGCATGGGGGAATGCTTACCAGTGAATTCATCACTGAGGTGAAAGGCTGTATTGAGCAGGATTCTGCCAGGGTCTGTCTTAGGCCTCATCCTTGTCTGTAACAGAGACAATACATATCACATTTTCAAACAAAACCAGTCCGGAAAGATTTGCAAATAGAGTTTAGTGGACCTCATTAGCTGGTCAAAATCATCGCAACAACTTAGAGCGATGGACTGGAAAAACAGGATGCTATTCAACAAAAATAAGTGATTATTCCTACCTAGGCAGGATACAGGCAGATTAGCATTGGGTATAAATGGAGCATGGAGCCAGTTTTACATTGCAAGATTAATGCAAGACAGTGGCATAAGTACAGCTGTTCCTTACTTGAGATTACAGGTGGACTGGCTCTTTCAGCCCGGATTTTCTTTGCTTCTACCAACTATTAGCAGCCAGAGAAAGGGTAAGGTAGTACATAGCTAGGAGAGTTCTAGTCTGTGTTTTCCCCTGGGGTGGCTAAGTGGGGCCATAAGCTGACATAGACACATGACTTTAGCTCTGGGCTGAATTCCAGCTCATTAGCATTCCTGGAGTCTAATTTTCTGCCCAGGATACAGGCACAGGATCCCCATAGACACTAGTGAGAGCAGCACAAGCACACCCAAGGGCAAAAAATAGACCCACTGCTTTAATACTTCCGATGTTTTTTTGCTACTCATAAGATTGCAAAGAACATGTTTATGTTAGAAGAAAAAGAGCAAATGGAATAAGGGCAATTTAATGGCTAAAACATGAGTGCTCCTAATCCTATCTCTCTGTGTCACCTGCTGCCAGCAGCAGTTATTGGAGCTGGAACTAGGATTTGAAGTTATATGAGTCATTTAAGCCAGTTATATACCAAAAATTTATTTACTAAAGTATAACCTTAGAAATGTTTCAAAGGCATAAATAGTTACAATAAATGAAAAAAAAAAATCAGGGTTTTGTGGTTTGTTCTTTGTTTTCTATATAAACACCCCTACTGACTGTAAGAATCTAGGCTTTGGAGGGCAGACTACAAGATCCTGGACTGGATTTTTGGAGGGTATTTAGCCTTCTGGATGTGCATATCAGTATGACAAGAGTATTTTCTAAAATGTCTAAGCAAGCTAGTAACCAGCCTGCTATTGGTTTTCACTGTCAACCGTGCTTGTAGATGTCTTTGTGAGCAGAAAAAAGAAGAGAAGGCAAATGTAAGAGAAGTGGTTATACAAAGTGAGAATGTTAATTCTTGAGTTCATATCTGTGGGTCATATCAACCCACGCTTTCAGTAGTTGGTTTCTGTGGGCTTTGGCTCATAATTCAGTCCTGTATGGCAGATCTGGGGCTCTGAGCAGCAGTAATACTATGGGACGCATAAGGCTGATTGTGGAAAAATTAGGTAATTTTGCTTGCAATGAGGGAATGTGGCAGGTTGATTTTTTTTTCCTTGTTATCAGGCAAAGAGAACAAGTGAAAACCAGTAACCCTGAGTGAGAGGTGAATCTCACTTGGCATTTGATCTTACCCTCACATCTAAAATATCTAAGTGATTCACATTCTTTAATGCATTTGTCCCCATAATGAACCTTTGACACAGGAGACAAATTCTCTGTCTTATGGAACTGTGCTATAGCGAAGTTAAAAATACCTCTCACATTTACTAGACAGTATCCTGTTGTGGATTTACTCTATTATATCATCCTAATAACTTGGTGGACTGGGTATACCCACTCTAATTAAAGCATTTGAACCTCATTCTGCACAGAATTACTTGGACATCCCTGAAAGATGCAAATCCATGGTCAATCATATCCCCATGGAGACTGATTCAAATTGCTTTTTTACATCACTGAACTCCGCTTGCACAAAGCGACAAAGACTTGGCTTTGCAGACCAGGAACGTTATGCCTTTCTCTCACAAATGGCAATGTCATAGCAGAGGGAAAAATCTACCTTTATAACAGCAACATTTCATTCTTCCTATAAGAACCATGACCACCAAATACAGTTCAAGGAGCAGTTTAATAAGAGAGGATAGCTTCTAATCTAGCATAAGAGGACAAATATTTTCATGTAAACCCTAGTTGTGTACATCCCCCTGCAAAGTCACCAGAACAGAATCTGCTATATGTAGATTTTCTATTTTATAGTGACACCTGCAGTATTACGAGGAAAGTGCCACCAGCAAAAAACTGATGTTCAGCTGTTTCACGTTAAGACACATGCTGATTAGCTTTCAGGGCAGGCTGTGAAGCAGCACAACACGTTGTCAGCCTTGGGGAAGACACTTTCCGAAGAGCACAGGTCCACCACAAGCTCATCTATAGGTTTGATTAAGAGCAAGGGCTGATTGCTCAGTATTGCTAAGGCAGGATTTCTCCTCTTCACTCCCTGTAGTAGGTTGAAATCACATCTGCTTTTGAAGCAGTGATAACCTCCAAGCCTTCCATAGATTTCACCCTTCAGATCTTTAATTATAATCACAGAATCATAGAATCATTCAGGTTGGAAGAGATCCTTGGGATCATCAAGTCCAACCATCTGCCTTACTCTACAAAGTCCTCCCCTACATCATATCTCCCAACACCACATATAAATGACTCTTAAACACGTTCAGGGATGCAGACTCAACCACCTTCCTGGACAGCCAATTCCAGTGTCTGACCACTCTTTCTGTGAAAAATTCTTTCCTAATGTTCAGGCTAAACCTATCCTGTTGCAGCTTGAAGCCATTCCCTCTTGTTCTATTGCACCTGTGAGAAGAGACCAGCACCAACCTCTCTACAATGCCCTTTCAAGTAGTTGTAGAGAGTGATGAGGTCTCCCCTCAGCCTCCTCTTCCTCAACCTGACAAGTCCCAGCTCCTTCAATCGCTCTTCATAAGATTTATTCTCCAGGCCCCTCACCAGCTTCATTACCCTCCTCTGCACTCGCTCCAGTACATCGATATTTCTCTTGTGTGCGGCCTCACCAGTGCTGAGTACAGGGAGACAATCACCTCCCTACTTCTGCTGGTCACACTATTTCTTATACAAGCCAGGATGCCATTAGCCTTCTGGGCCACCTGAACACACTGCTGGCTCATGTTCAGCCGCTTGTCAATTAGAACTCCCAGGGCCTTTTCTGCCAGGGAGCTCTCCAGCCACACTTACCCAAGCTTGTAGCAATGCATGGGGTTGTTGGGGCCCAAGTGCAGGACCTGGCACTTGGCCTTGTTGAAGCTCATCCCGTTGACATTGGCCCATCCATCTAATCTAACGAAGTCCCTCTCTAAAGCTTTCCTGCCCTCCTGCAGATCAACACTCCCACCTAGCTTAGTGTCATTTGCAAACTTACTGATGGTACACTCTATATCCTTGTTGAGATCATCAATAAAGACATTAAACAGAAATGGTCCCAATGCTGAGCCCTGAGGAACACCACTTGTGACCGGTCACCATCTGGATTTAACTCCATTGAGCACCACCCTTTGGGACCAACCAGCCAGCCAGTGCTTGATCCAGCAGATCATATGCTCATCCAGGCCACAAGCAGCTATATTTTCCATGAGAAATTTGTAGGGGATTGTGTCAAATTCTTTTCGAAAGTCCAGGTATACAATACCCACAGCTTTCCCCTCATCCAATAATATAATGACTGCATATGATTCCTGTGTCTTTAGACACAGGATGGTGTTTGAAAGGTAGTTGGGGAAAATAAGCAGCTGTTGAGAACCTACAATGGAGTCCATCTTGTGTGTTGGGAAATTTAAATTCAGGGACGTCTTTGCTGTCTACATCTACAGGAGATATCATGACATGAAAACAGATGTTCCAGCATAGAACAAGCAATTTACATTATGCAGTTGCCCAAATTTCTCTTAAGGGAGAGTCTTGTTTTGTAACATTTGTGTTGTTGCTTGGACAATTCCTTCCTATAATTTTCTTCCATGAGGCAAGTCACAAAGCAGGAAATTTTTTTTGTATCAGCCCAAGGAAGTATGACCAAAGTGATAGGGTCATGGACATGGACTGGAGAAGCTTGGTCACTCTTCCTGGCTTTATTTGCAATCCTTTTCATTGCATGGAATAATGCCGTTTTCACTGCTGCTTGCCTCGCCTTTTATCTCCACTGCTTGATCAGCCTGGAAGCTCTCAAGGTCAATGATGTCTTGCATGCTTGTACAGCACTCAGTGTGTTGAAACCCTTCTCTCCATCTGGGCTTCTAGGTGCCAGGCTAAGTAGTAGTAGTAATAGTGGTAATAACAATAATAATCTAAAAAAGAATAGGCAAAGAAAACACACATGAATGCAGTCCTTGTAGGGTATGACATATGGAAGTTGTTGCAGTGGGAATACAAGGTGGGAAGCATTTCTGGGCTTGACTGGTGAACATAAAAACGTTAAGGAATATAAAAGAGTTCATTCTTCAAGTCACACAACAACCACATAGTGTGAATCACCAGACCCAACTGCAGGACTTAAAATGCCACCCTACTTCAAATAGAGCTTTGAAAGCCCTAATCAGCACTGCTCAAAGTCTGAACAAGAATTACTACATTTTACTGCTAAAATGTAGTGCTGTCTGTTTGCAGTAACAGTTTGTATCTGTAGTAATAGCCTGTTTGCAGATGACACAAAGCGGAGTGGCATGGTTGATATGCCTGAGGGTCAGGGTGCCATTCAGAGGGACCTGGATGGGTCAGGGTGCCATTCAGATGGACCTGAATAAACTTGAGAAGTGGCACCTGGGCTGGGGCAACCTCCAGCACCAATACCAGCTGGGGGATAAAGGGATTAAGAGCAGCCCTGTTTGGGGATACTGGTGGATGAAAAGCTGAACATGAACAAACAATATAGCTCAGAAGAAGCTCAGAAGGCCAACTGTATTCTGGGCTGCATTAAAAGAAGTGTGGCCAGCAGGTCGAGGGTGGTGATTCTGCCCCTCTGCTCCACTCTTTTGAGACCCCACCTGGAGTATTGCATCCAGCTCTGGAGCCCTCAACACAGGAAAGACATGGACCTGTTGGAGCTAGTGCAGAGGAGGCCACAGAAATGCTCAGAGAGCTGGAGCACCTCTCCTATAAAGGCAGGCTGAGAGAGGTGGGATTGTTCAGCATGGACAAGAAAAATCTCCATGGAGACTTTATTGCAGCCTTTCAGTATTTAAAGGGGGTTTATAACAAAAGGTGAGAACAAATATTTCAGCAGGGTCTGTTGTGATAGGACAATGGGTAATGGTTTTAGGCTAAAAGAGGGTAGATTCAGAAAAGGAAGAATCTTTTTTACAAGAAGGGTAGTGAAACTCTGGCACAGGTTACTCTGTGAGGTGGTAGGTGCCTCATCCCTGGAAACGCTCCAGGTCAGGTTGGTCAGGGCTCTGAGCAACCTGATCTAGTTGAAGATGTCCCTGCTCATTGCAAGGAGATTGGACTAGATGGCATTTTAAGGTCTCTTCCAACCCAAACTTTTCTATGATTCTATGAAAAACAAGAGAATTCTCACAAACCACTATTAAATCAGGCCCTTTAGCACCTTGTAGAAGCATACATTTTCCCAAATTACTATTAAAAAGTACTTGCAGGTAAGCAATGAATACTATAGTTAGTAGGAAATTGCACAACAAAGTCTCACAAATGAATAACTGAGACATTTAGCACAGTATCTTTAGCCTAATCTTGTCTCAGTTATTAATATGTCTGCCAAGTACTCAGCTAAAGGAAGAAATTCCACATGTAATTGCTTTTTATGAAACTTCCTGTCTGGAAACCCACCAGCTGAAAAGAGGAGCAATTTCCTCGGTCTCCTCTGGCTCAGGCAAGCAAGACCTGCCAGTGGGTACATTGTACCACTGTACACAAAGCTGGGATGAAGATCAATTGGTCCCCACTCCCCTGTGTCATGGCAAGAATGGGCTTGCAAGCTCAGCTCTGAGCTTCAGGGCAGAGGAGAGAAAAAAGAAAGGTTATACAGCTACCTTCTGATAACCAGCTGTCTTAAGTGGTATCACCACCTGCTTCCTATCTACACATCTGTAAATCCTTCCTCTTCCTTGCCCCTACCCTCTGTCAGTATCTATCTAGCTCAACAACCTAAAGGACATGTACTACTCAACGCAGGCTTCCTAGCCCAGGTGTTACTGCCTTAGCATGTGAACAAGTGCTGTCCTGTTTTTCTTAGCCAAGACAACAATTTGCTTTCCTACACTCCTGAGAGATACGAGAATGTGTGGGATTCCAACACAGGACGAAGCAAAGGCAATGTGATTTTTCAGGAAGGCTGTATCAGGTGCACTGGAGCTGGGCTTCTAGAAGCAAACTCAAACCTGAGGTATAAACCCTCTTCCCTCTGTAAGCCTTGCTCCTGTTATTTGCATATGGTTCTCCTTACCTGCCTGCAGACACCCAAAAAGTTAGCAACTGGCTGACTAAAATAGGACAGGTTTGACGTGATATGTGGTCCTGATTACCAGTTTGGTAATTTGACATGTCTTTGGGCAAAAAAGTTTTATTCCAAGGCTTGAGACTTTTTTTGTACCTTACATTCCCTTCTGCAGAAGGGAACCATTTACTTAACCACATCTAACCAGTAGCTTAGACATATTTTAATCTCTTATTTCCTTACGTATAATCCCTCTACTCTGCATATTCTTCTTTCATAGAACACAGGTTAATTTTGATAAATGTATCATATATCAAAATGTGTATATATATTATCCTTGTCTACTAATTTGACTTTCAGGTCAGTAGTACTGTTACTTACCAGGCACTGGCTGAACCTGCTTTACTAGTGTACACTAGTGAATAAGCATGACTGTGTTTGGCTTGGGGGAGGCAGAAATAGCTACAGTCAGAGGAGCTGTATCATCTTTTTCAGGGTTGAATTAAGCTGAACATGTACAAAATACCTGCCCTTTGGTTCTGAAATGATAGTGGTTGGAGTACTTGCCTAATCTAATCTTTTATACCTTAAAACATGCTCTCTGTTCTGCCAATCTCAGATACTGTGGGATTGGAATAAAACATGGAGAGTTTTTGTACTTAATCAGTGTTTCTAAGGTCATCACTTACTCTCTGAAATAATTATTTCTGTTCTCCTGCAGAGGTTGAGATGAGGAACTGGGTGGGTTGAGAGAACAAGGGTTTGTACTCTTCATTGCAAAAGAGAATCATTCATTCTGAGTACATTGTGGAAGTTCCAGAAGGAAAGAAAATGCAGTGAAAGCTCATTTCCACTTTGTGTGCTGTATGTCCCTACATGCTCAGGACATGGGTAAAAAGACAGCAGGGAAGGGACTTCTCAAAGGGTTACTCAGCAAATTGACGGCAGCCAGAAACAGATCTCAGCCCAGTGCCTAGAGCACTGGGGCACAAGCAGGGCTGTCTGTCTCCTCGAGTGCAAGCCTGGGAGACCCTGACCTCACCTGCTGGATAGTAAATTCATTCTGGATCTGAAAGATCATCCTTCTGTTTGAAAGTGTGACATGGAAGAGCTCTCTAGTTTTACTGTGAACTTGCTAACCAAATAGTGAAGCATCAGAAAAGAGCAATCTATATAGCTGCCTCTCATTGAGGCAATGACATGTAGACTAAAAACTCCAGATAACCAACAATGGAGTAAAGGTAAATCTGTTTCTTTCATCCATAAATATCAAACAAGATATAACCTCAGAAGAGTTTTGCCAACATATTTCACTCTGGATTTGTTTGTTTGTTTGTTTTTTAATAAGTTAAAAAAAAAACACCTGAACTATTCAATTCAGGTTCAGTCATGTATTTGTTTCCATAAGAGGAATGCTGGCCATTTGTTAAATCAAAACGGCATGGGTGGTTCTCGGTGCAGATCAGTGCAACTCCATTGAATTTTCAGGAGTTCATGTCAGGAAAGAAAGGACTCTGCTTAGTTGGGCTCCTCCCACAGCTGCAACAGAGCTGCGGTTTCTAACTATTGCACCACAGGAGACCAGACAAACAATTCCTTCAAGCTGCTATTGTTAGTTTTTCTTGTGAAATCTAAACCTGCTTAAAAATATTCCCCCTGATGTTTAACTTTTGGAGACACCACGTCTGAAGGTCACCACCTAAAGCAGCTGAAAAGCCAGATGTGAGGACAATTTTCCTGTTACCTTGGTGCTTCCATTTTCAGCCCTAAGAACAGGGCAGTCAGAACAGTCAGATAGGGGTGGGTCAGGACAGGCAGACTAGGTAGGATGGAGCTGAGGATGTTCTGCTGAGCTGGCCGGTTCAGGGAGTAGATGAAACCTGAGGTGCTATTGAGTAGGGAAGGAATGAAGGCAAGATTTTGCAGCAACTTAACATTTTTAAAGATTAAATAACTATTTTCAGTGAATAGCAATATTCACCAACCATGTACCCAGTTCCTCTGTTTGTAGGCCACATCTTCCATTTCATGTTAATTAGCATCAGTGTGCTCTGTAATTACATCACACCAGAAAACATGAAGCCCATTTCTGCCTGTAGTCACTGATGGCTGGAAATTACAGTGGTTCCCTTTGTGATGCTGTATCTGACAAAGCAAAAAAGAAGCAAAGTCCTTGTTTCATACGGTAACAGGTATCTCTGTCAGCAGCAGCATGGCTTTTTTGGTACATATGCTTCTATAAATCAGACCTGTATGTACACTGCAGCAGCAAATACAACCATCATGGCACATTCAAAATGTTAAGGCAGTGTATTTTAAAGGCATTTAGTATAACTTATACAAATACACTTGGTGCTGTGCTTTGTTGCTGTGTTGGAGCAGGGCCACCAGACACAGGGAACTGCCAGAAGCACTTTTGGCCCAGGAGCAGCGTTCCCTGCTTGGGTGGTTCAGCAGGGATCCTGTGCAGCTTTTCCAGTCAGCACCAGCAGAGCCAGGAGTTCCTTGGAGAGGCAAGGGAAATGCATATTTAATTCCTCTAGATGGCACAGCACCTTGACAAATCTGGGAATAAACATGCTCAGCAAACAGTAAGAGCCAGACAGCCTCCGTTTGTCTCCGGAGAGTGCTTTTCCTGCTTAATTGTGGTTAATTGTTCTAATTTCATGGTTACACTGGCACTCCTTCTTGAACCAAGGTGGGCTTTTTTGTTCAAAGCCTTGCCTCAGCCATCAGTCTGTTTGCTTCAGGCACTCATGCAGGGATGTGGCACATCCCACTAGAGGTTACAGCTTGTGTAAGAGCTGGAAAAGATGAAGAAGGAAAATTTGAGTGATGTCTGATTCTTCTTATTCTGCAGCATGCTGGGATTTTTGTTTTACTTTTTGAACAAGTAGCTGTATGCTCACCATTCAGCAGTGAGCTGCTATCCAGTCGAATCCCTTGCTTTCATGAGAAAATAGTTTCCACAAAGCCACTAAGTGGCATTGCTGTCCTGTAACAGCAGCCCTGAGAGAGAGCCACAGGATGGTTCCTACAGAGCTATGAGCCAGGCTGCTCCTTGAGTTCCTACAGAAAAGCAGTCAGACCAAGTGCACCCTGCTTGCAGCAACATAGCCACTCCAGCACCAAATTCACTTGCAGTCATCTGCTCCTCTGGTGCATCTCATCTCCTTCTGAAGTTTCTGTCTCTTTTTTAGGAGTGGATCACAAATTGCTTCATCTCTCACCTGCCTACAATACACCCCTCCCTTGTGAGGACAGAAGAGCTGTGGGGTTTTTAACCTCAGCTGAGGACAGATTCTGATGCCAGGATTTCTCTGATTGGTTTCTTACCCTTGGTCTGCCCTCTGCCACCCCAGCCCAGTGAGCAAGCAACTCTTTTTATCTCCTAGGAAAATATTAGGGGCTGGTCCTAATTAAACAGTTAGCAATTATATATTTGCCCCCAGCAAACTGCCCACCAGGTTCCTCTAATATTTTTATTTACAGCTAAAAACACAATAATCTGGGAGGAAGGACCTAATCCATACAGTAAATGGACTAAATTATACCCACACTGATACAGAGCACAGGAGATTTACAGAAGGCTGAGCAAATTGAGATATACACCAAAGGAGAAAGTGCATTTCCCTTGACCATGCAGCACTCATCAAAAGATAATGAATATGCAAACGATTTTTGACATGCACAGAAAGTTGTGGCCCAGATTGCACCAGCTGTACGTGAGGAGCGTTTCCCCCCAAAGTCACCTTGGCCACATCACTAGGCTGGGAGTGTGTATAAACACAAATGAGCAAACAGTTCTTCACCAAGGCCACTGCTGTTCTTTAACGTGTGAAATATTATAGATCATTTCTAGAACACTGTGCTTGAAGCACATGGGGGACCTTAACACAGAGCATTTTTAGATGTAATATTTCTCAAGGCATGATAGATCTGGAATCAAAACCAAGCAGAGTTTGTTAATTTATGATTGAGATGGCTTCCTTGTGAGTGGCAGCTTGCTAAGGTAGAAAGGCTGCTTATGTGCAAGCTGAAGTGTGAACCAAGATCATCAAGTTGATTGTTTCTAGGTTACACTATTCACTTAATTTGCACTAGATGTGCTGCTGTAGAAGCATAAAGAAAATAAAGAAATGCACACTAGACAAGACAAGAGCGACTAACTGAAGAGTTTGTCTACTTTGAGTAGCTCTAGTGTTCGAAGTCTCTCAAGTTTTGCTGCACATAGTCTTCCCTTTGGGTCAAAACCATATTGCCATTTGTGCTTACAGCCTGTAACTCAGAGTAAAGTCGTGCATTTTCCTGTATGGTCTACTACTGTCTGGTTGTACAGCGCTGCTTATGCTATAGCTTTTTTCCTCGCACCACAGATAATGATGGTGTGAGTACTGGTAATCAGAAATCAGCCATGGGCAGCTTCATTCAGGCACTGCCTGTTCTGAATCTTGTCAAGGGAAATTTTGTACAAAATAGATCATTTAAGTGCTCATCTTCTTTGTGCACTGCGGCCACCACAGTCCCTGCTCTTTGATCTTCTTTCTCAAGGTGGCTAGAAAAATTGGAATATCTCTGCACTAGGGCTTCCAGCAAAACTGCATCAGACTTGGCAACAGCAGAGAGGTTTTCAGGGAAACGCACGTGTGTTTGCAAAGTTTAAGGATGTCATCCTCCTGTTGTGTATGCCCCTGCTTTCTGTGCACCATCCCTAATAATTCTGAGAAGCGAGGAACAGTGTGACTTTGCTTGCACGCTTTGTTTTGCATCCATTTTGTAATTGCCCAGGTTCATGTACAAAGCCGGTCTACGGTTGTGGAGAGCTCAGCCTGCCTCTCTCCAGGTTATTAAAGGGACTCAAGGATTTAAAAACAACACTTCTGTCAGGAAGCTTTGCACCTGTTACTGCCGTAAGTAACAGCTCGCATCACCCGAGCAGGCCATCTCATGCACTGAATCAGCCCATGTCAGGCTCTGGTGCGTGAACAGATGGTTTTCAAGCCTCATTTGCCTCTAGTTGCTAGTCTTCCACCATGCACAGCTCAGACAGATCATACGGCCAGGGCTCAGCAGTTTTATTTGGAAAGGAGCGAAGCACAGCAACACAGCACTGCATCTCCCTCTCTGTCCCCACACTGAAGGCAGTAGGCGTCAAGAGAGCTCTGTACCTGGCAGGGTAAACTCATTAATGTATGTAAGTGCAGCAGTGGAAAGGAAAACAGGATGGAGAGATGTGTGCTGCTCTGGCATAACTTTGACTAGAAAGGAAAGAAAGTGATCCTAAACTCTGCTGGAAATGTTTCTCACCTGCAAAGCAGTTGGGACAGGGAGCGTCTATTTTGTGTATTGCCTCATACTTGCCTGGTCTTTAGCAGTACCATAATAAAATGGATGAATAATAATAAATCTGTCCCAATGCACATTTATAGTTTAAATCCTGTGCTAATCCTAGCAGTACAATCTTTTGTACCTGAGAGGGAAGAGGGGGAAAAACACCCCAACCTTGGCTCTAAGCTAAACAAGTCTCTCCTCTGGAAAGGTAATTAACATCTGGTCTCCATGGAGCCTTTATCACAAAATCAATAGGAGTCAGTTCTGATTTGCCTTGTTCTTCTTTACTTTGTGCTGCTTTCACTGTTTATAAAAATGTTTGCGGGTCTGGCTGTTGGACTCACATTGGAAAAGAGCGTTGTGTCAACTGAGGTGCATGAAATGAAGTAAGTTTGCTTTGTATAGAGATTTTGGCAAATCTTCATTTCAGGATTTCACACTACCCTCACTTTTCTGAACTTCCTGTTGCAAGCTGACAATTTTATCTCCCTTGTGCCATTACAGAAATCATATAAAAATTATGACTTTCCACTGATGTTAACCTCAATAATACAGGTTAAGACTTTGGGGTTTTCTTAGGACTACTGTGGCAGCAGTTGCCCTAAACACAAGAAAATTTAGGGATAAAACCAGTGGCAAAGTGGAAGATGGAGATGTTCCTATAGCTGTGCACACAGACTTGGCTCCCTCTAGGATCATCTGGAAAGACTTTAGAAACCTGGAATGGATTCAAAGAATCACAAATAATGAGACCTAGTAATCACATAGCTAAACATACACATTTCATCAAAAAGGGAAGGAGCAGATGGACTTTTATTGAAATTCAGATATTCTTGCAAGAGAGGAATTGCACAACAAAGTTGATGTTAAATGGGTGTTTAAACCAGATCAGATGGTCTTCTGGAATACCATCATAGATGTTATCACAGATAACAAAAAAGCTGTTGGGGCCGATGTGGAAATCACTGGATAAATTTCTCTGGCCAGAGTTATGAAGGAGGTCAGACTGGGTGCACACAGTGTTTTCTTCTGATCTCAATCACGTGAGCATTTTAATCATCTAGCTGCCTGGTAGTGTTGGCATGGCTTGTAGTTCTCTTTTCATACATCTGAGAAATAGGACCCTTTCTCAGAGAGCCTGTGCTACCTCTGCAGCAGACGCAGGAATTTAGTCTGACTTCCCATGCATTTCCAGATCAGCTAATTTCTGGTTACCTTACTATCTACCCTTCGCTTGGCTTTTCCAATTCTCATTTATCCTGATCTTCAGGGCTGTAGTAAGAAAGGAATTGAAATTGGAGTATGTTCCCTTATCTGTTGGCTGCATCCCAAGAGATCAGAGCTGCCCAGGAACACAGACTTTATGGGGTACCAGGGTGTTAAAGATTTATTATATAATGTGCAACCTACACACTATAAAGGCCTTCTTTCCTTCCTGTCCTCCTTTCCACCTTTTTTTTTTCACCCCTAAGAAACTTGCTAAGCTGAAAACAAGAAAAAAGAATTCAAAGCAAGTCCTGCTGATTTTACCAACAAACTGTTGTCAATAACAAAGCAGAAGGATGCAAGGAGGACCTTTTTTTCTCATATGCAGTGTATAGTGCTCTGGATTTTTTTCCTATGGATTCCGTATTGGTTTTTCCCCTTACTGTTTGTAACAAAATGGGGAAATGGGATTAAAAATTCAATACTGAATGCAAACAGATCATTTAGGTTATACTTTGTTCAGTAGTGCTTCATGTTTACTTTACCGATATAACCTTTCCAGACATTGGCCACTTCTGGTGTGATAAATAAATATTGCCTTTAAAATAGAAGCCTTACATCACTGCATACGTAACAGACCTGAAAACACGGACACTTAATAATCACCATAAACAACAAATTGCCATTTATGGGTACTGAGCTGCCTGTCAAGCCATGAGCTTTTATATGCACAGGAAGATGAAGAGTGAGAACATGTTGACCCAACACCATATCTGTAAAAGCACCATCTCCTTGGATTGTTAGGAAATAGAAGTTCTTTAAAGGAAATGACAGATTTTTCTTTGAAGTTCAGTTACTTCTTGATCTTCTTTCTCCTCTCAAAATAAATAAAACCTAGTTCTGGAAAATAATAGAGTAAGCAAATGCACCTATATCTAGACATATCTTTAGTTTTCAGAGGAAAAAATAGTAGCTAATCCAAACTGGGCATAAATAAGGATTTCTGGGTCAGGATCCAACCTGCCACTGCATTGGAGAGTGCTTGGAAGTGGAAACTGGAACTGAGCCTCACTGGGACAAATGATCAGTCTCTATTTACCACCTACCCTGCATTCCAGGGGGTTTCATCCCAGCACTGTCAGTCTGAGTTTTTAATTTTAAGAAATGAAAAATATGAACTAATGAGATAAATGCCCTTGCTAAAGTCAATAAAAGGATTTTTAGGGACTTTAGTGCTGCCAAGCTCTTGCAATGCAAAAAATAGTTGAAATCACCAGGTTTCTCTTTCATGTCTGTAAATCATGCAGTTTTTTTTTATAAGTTCATCTCCAAGCACACAATTCTGCAAGATCTAAAAGCTTTTCTATAATCTTGAATGGATCTTTAGCTGATAATAATGTGCAAGAACTTGTGACAGCATTAAAGGCACAATGCTAGAAAAGTCAAAACACTCCCTTTTGTAGGGCAAGTATCTTCAGCAAAGCGGGTGACTTCTAAAAGTGCTGAGTGTATAGCTGATTTTTATAATTTGCTGGTCAAACTGGCAAATGATTATTGAGATGAAAGAATATTAGCAAGAAGTAGGGAGGAGGTTGTCCCCCTGTACTCAGCACTGGTGAGGCCGCACCTTGAGTACTGTGTCCGTTCTGGGCACCTCAACACAAGAGAGATATCGAGGTGCTGGAGCAAGTGCAGAGGAGGGCAACAAATCTGGTGAGGGGCCTGGAGAATAAATCTTATGAAGAGCGATTGAAGGAGCTGGGACTTGTTAGGTTGAGGAAGAGGAGGCTGAGGGGAGACCTCATCACTCTCTACAACTACTTGAAAGGGCATTGTAGAGAGGTTGGTGCTGGTCTCTTCTCACAGGTGCAATAGAACAAGAGGGAATGGCTTCAAGCTGCAACAGGATAGGTTTAGCCTGAACATTAGGAAAGAATTTTTCACAGAAAGAGTGGTCAGACACTGGAATTGGCTGTCCGGGGGGGGTGGTTAAATCCCCATCCCTGAACGTGTTTAAGAGTCATTTATATGTGGTGTTGGGAGATATGGTGTAGGGGAGGACTTTGTAGAGTAGGGCAGATGGTTGGACTTGATGATCCCAAGGATCTCTTCCAACCTGAATGATTCTATGATTCTATGATTCTATGAAATATGACCTCACAAAAAGACTGAGCACAGCGATCTACAAATCTGACATACAGAGAAATACTTCTTTATATTGCTTTTACTTGCTATGGTAGGGTAGCTACCCCCTATACATTAATTGTAGGAAGTAATAGAATTAATTTTCATGTCATGGAAGGGATGAGATATCTTATTTTCCTCTCTGTTGAAATTTCCCTACTCTTTTTCTATTGCATAATGCATTTTTGTTCTGTCTCATGCCAAGATCTATGAAGGAGATGCTCTTTTGGAAGAGATGGATTCTTCATTCTTCCAATTTGGGATGATATGCAGAAAAAAAATCTTGGATTTTCAGTGTGTGACTACTGGCCAATCTATTAATGCAGCATTTCTGTGGTGGATACATGGGCCAGAGCCAGCTCTGCTGCTCAAACCTGAATCTGTTCAGATGTGAAGTTTGCAGTTTGATCAATTCCACACCTATTTTCAGATCATCTGGCTTTGTCCACCAGGCATGATATGGGGCTGAAGATAGTAAGGAACAACCTACTATTGTCATTGTTATTTTTCTAGCAAAAGCTGAGTTGTAAAACAAATATGAAAATAAATGGAACAGCAGCAAAGAAAGGCAAACCCCATGCTTTTATCTATTGACTCCCTCTCATTATTTTCCAACGATACCTTTAGTAGCAGCCTTTTGTTGCTTCTTGTGTGGAGGGGCTTGTGCGAGGAAAGACAGGTTTCTCAAATTGTAAACCTAATTCATGCCTGAGGAGACTTTGTACTGCACCTTACAGCTTTGTCACATCATGCAGCCCTAATATCTCTGTGCTGTTAATGTTTCTGTGTACTCCCCTTAGTGCTGCTGTGACTGCAGCTTTACTGGGGTAGATATTATTTTTTCCTTATTCAGGAAGTGAATTCACGTTGATGTCCATGCAATGATGCCACTGCATACACGGCAAATATTTCAGGAAATATTTGAGAGAGTGGTCTCAAACTGATTAACATCAATTTTTTCTCTAAGCTCTAAGATATTTCTCCCCCTACCTGGAGCTAAAATCTTTCCAAAATTCAGATACTGATAATGAAATAAATACCTATGTGACTTCTTATCATTGCCACTAGAGAAAAGACAAGTCACTTTGCATGAAAACTGTATCTGCTAAGTAGTAATGTTCAAAAGAAAGGCCAGTACATGTCTCGCTCAATGCAGTATTTATTTGGAGTATTCATGTTGGCTAATAATAGTCTAGCATGCCCACCCCAACCCAACCAGGAACTACATTTTTCCAAAATGCTAAAAAAACTCTGTATGGCTTTCTAGGAATCTACGAGGGGGGCTGTGCACAGTCTTTCGTGGCAATGAGTAGACAGCTTGAGATGATAAAGCCTGATCTAGGATGGTGGTGGCTGTCACATACCTGAGAGAGAAAGGGATGTTCTATGCTTCTGCTAGCACTTCTAGCACTGAGCCTGTGGGAAGAATTACATCTTCTAACATGGCCATATTAAACATTTATTCAGTGGCATAGATTCCTTAATCACAGAATTGTCATGGTTGGAAAGGATCTCTGAAATCATTGAGTCCAACCATACACACTCAAAAAAATCCTACAGTCTCGGCCACTAGACCATGACCTGAAGTGCCACATCTACACGCTTCTTACATACCTCCAGGGATGGTGACTCAACCACCTCCCTGGGCAGGCTGGTCCAGTGCCTGACCACTCTTTCAATAAACAATTTTTTCCTAATATCTAATCTAAACCTCCCCTGCTGCAACTTCAGACCATTTCCTCTGGTCCTGTCATTATTTACTTGGGAGAAGAGTACCATCCAACGGTGAGGATCTGGCAGAGGAAACAGAGGCAGATGGCTTCTCAGACCCTTCCTCATATGAAGGGCTTCAAGTCCTTGTGTTTCTAGGAAATCTACCTGCATTTCCATTCCCCAGCAGGAAATAAAGAGGAGCATGACATCTACAACCTAATACTCCCATGACTGCATCCCATCTTAGCTAAAGTCAAAGGGCAAAGCCCTTTCTTTTATCTCCTACATAGTGAAATGTGTGCTGAGGCCTCCTGCATCACCAGCATATCTTGTTTCCAACTCACACCTTCCCACTCATTTTCCTCCAGCCTTTCCACTGCTTTTCCAGCTTTGTACAAACACTTCAAAACCTGTCTCAGCTTCATACACCAAGTGCACAGCAATGCCAGGATTGGCCAGGGTTATCAGCAGGAAGTCTCGAATCCTGCACCAGATGGCTGAGAGAGTCTAGCAGCTCCTAACAGTGGGGGAGGCAGAGGAGTGACAGCCTGACATGGTTATAAGGAAATATTTTTTTTGCTCCGCAGCACACTTCTCTCACCATTTGCAGAGTTCCTAAGCCATACGGTACACTGTCAGAAGAAACAAGCTCTGGGGTAGGAAGTGGGGAGCACCACTTCAGGTAGTGGGCTGGCTTCCTGCAGGAAATTTTGGCTTCTCTTCCCCTTGCTTTCCTTGTTTTAGCACTGGCTGTTGTGGAAACAAGGAGTTTGTAGAGGGGTGGTGTTGTCTCTTCCCATTGAGTTCCAAGATAAAAAGAGTGACTGAAAATTAACTCTGGGCATTTGGTGGTGGTTTGGTTTTCTTTTTCTTTTCTTTTTTTTTTTTTTTTTTTCATTATGGGCTACTTTTGGGTTGGGGCATGGTTCCGAGTCTAGGAAAGGGACTTGTTGAGGACAGTCAGTTTTGCCCACCGTTACAACAGCTGCCAAAGGGGATAACTGCTTATACACTCTTTTTCTTCAGCTTTCAAATCTTTTAAACTGCTCCTTCTCTTGCTCGTGTTGATGAGACAAAACTGTAGCTTGTCCACATTGCTTGAACCTGACCTCAAGTAAATTAAAGCAGACCATGATAACTTGCTCCCCACACCACAAAGCCACTGTAAAACATCATCCGTTTGTGAAACTAGGCTGGAGAAACATAGGAAAGGTGTTCGCACACTGCATAATGTGTAGAAAAATGAGCTAGATGGGATCCTTACTGGCAACTAGTTAGCTGTAGAAGCTAGCTGTGCTTCTGGCTACACAGGGCCAGGCAGGGTGAGTGACTTGGCAGCACCTCAGCTGAGCTGTTTGAAATTGCTTGCTCAGGACAACCTGGCTATCTCCCACCCCACTTTACTGCAACGGTACAACATGGATGTACCTTTGGAGGTTGCTCTTAACTCCACACATTTAAAGTCACATCAGACAAAGAAGAGGAGAGGGGGAGTAGAATTTGCCTGCTTCTGCAGATGATCTGGCTGCAGTCAGCTGAGATTGTGTCTAACTCTGCCTGCTGCAGAGCTGGAAAGAGAAATTCAGTCTTCTGAGTCCTGGTCAGTCTCTGGGCTTGACCAGAAAGATGAAGAACACTGGAAATATCAAAGCTTCACTTCACAAGGCTGTTAGCAGGGACTCTGCTATGAAGAAATGGTGTCCCAATAGATTCATAAGCAAATACTGCCATAAAATGAAAGTTATTTTTTTCTTGGGCAAAGTTTATCAATGTGATAATGCATGTATCCAGACTTAATTTATGCTTCAAAGTAAACTGGCATTTAGAGCACTTTTCATGTATTTTTTCTTATCGATTGAGCAAACCTAATGTGGACCAAGCATAGATTTGGCAGCATTTCAAATAAACAGGCTCTCTGACCAAAGACAAATTCTCCAAAGTGACTGAGATCTCCATAATTCAAACTGATATGATAGGAGAACTAGAGATGTGTTCAGCTCAGGATATACAGTGTTGTGGCAATAACATTAGCAGCACCAATTGAATAGATAAACAAAAGGTTGAAACAGTTTGGGATGAGCATAAATCAAAACCTCAGGGAACCTGGGGCAGGTTCAGAGCAGGATCTGTGCTCTGCGTGTTAGACCCCTTCTGCCAACCTTGGCGCTGCTCCCATATAGCCATATTGTGGTACTGCAGATCATCTGACAAAAGATGGATGTCATACAAGCACAGCCAGGAAGAAAACCATTCCCTCCACTAAAGACCATGCAATTCTTTACAGATCATCAGGATTTTCCATTAAAGCTTGCCTCTACATTCCCATCTCTGGCGTGTAATAGCGCTATTAACGTTGGGCCTCAACAGTTTGGGACTGATTCTTCAGCATTCTGATCCCTTCTATACTAAGATACGTACTCCCACAGTGAATGCCTTCAGTCTCTGACTATATACTGCAAGCAGGCTAGGAGGCTCAGTGTGCTGGATGAACAAGCTTACTCTTGGCATGAAAGAGAGATGTGCTTCTCGCTGGTATAGTGGCCAGGAGAAACCAAAGACCTGGAACTCCCCAGAAAATGTAGAAGCAGGCCCTCAAATCTCCCCCTGTCCACTCTTCCATAGATGAAAGAAGTCTCATTGGACTCAAGTTTTCTTTTTATTCTCTAAATGCATTTTCCAAAAATTCTATAATTCTTCTGGGCAGTGCTTTACCTACACACCTAACCAGGAGAAAGGATACTTGGCTACCTTGAAATCATTTCCTTTTTCTTCACCTTTCAGTGGTTTTGCTAGACAACCAGAGAATCTAAACAGTATCATTTGATAGGGGGGATTGAATCACACCTTGCAAACACAGATCAGGTGGAGCAAATAGCACACATTCAAACTGTAAACTGGATTAGGTTTACATTTGCGTTTACAGATGAAAACTCAACAGTTGGCCCTAGGCCATTAGTGCATAGAAATAAAAAATATGTCATCAAACACAGTATCTTCTAGGAGCCACACATCCACGTTTATTTCAAAAACAGTCTTTAAAAAAGAAAACACTAAGAAAGTGAAATGCAGGATATGGGGATCTAATACTTATTTGACATTGAATGTGTTATTATTGTGTTAATGTGTATAATGTGTTTTTTTATGCCTAGGTATTTATCACAGGTTTGAAAGAACTTGTTTGTTTCCTCTTACGTTGTTGCAAAAACAAACAAGCAAAATTGTTACTACTGTTGCAGTAACAAATACAAACAAACAAAATTATCCCATTTCAGTTAGCTAAATGAAGTTTGTGGTTAATTGTTTTTCTAATGACTTTGGACCTAAGGATGATAGTGTTGGTGGAAGGAAGTAAATTATATAGTAGATGGCTACTGATTAAATTATTATAATGCTGTGGCAGGGAAAAGAGCTTATCCTGTAATATGTATACCCAAAATATGCTGAGAAGGAAAAACGCTAGCCTGAATGAGCTTGCTCCTGCTTGCATTAGGGATTGTGGCACACCAAGGGGAACTCAGGTCCTTTGCAAATGGCCCGGCTGTGTCCTGTTTTAAAGACACATGTGGAAGCATAGGGTCCTCCTTACCTCCCTGGGCATCATAGTAAGCTGATCTGTGAGCAAAGGAATCTCTTTGGGGGTGCTGTAAAGCCAGCATGAGGAGGGCGACAACAGGACATCTTCTAGTTATCATCAAGCTCCTGAGAGACTCAGGTCAGTTTTGGGGAGAAAGACTATGTTACTCCATTGATGCCTTTTATTCCCTTTTCCAGCCCACCACGATTTCCTCGTGGACTGCTCTCCAGGGCTATTTTGTATTAGGGCTCCTCTCTGTAACTGGGGTCACATCAGGCTGTAGTCTTAAGTCTGACTGCCTCTGATGTGTGAAAAACTGGTTGCTGGTGTCAGTTTGTATTGTAGCATGAGCAGCCCCCAACTGGAAACCAAATCCCTTTTCTGCTGAGAGCTAAACAAATTAAAATGTGCACACTTTTTCTACAAGTTCTCTTTAAAATTACTAGGTCTGTCTTTTGAGTGGGGTGGTTTTATTTTCTGGGGTACCCATGCAAAGAGTAAGAAGAAACATTTTTCAAATAAAAAAATAAATTTATCAAATCTTCACTATCCTTCATTGATTGGAGCCTGGGTGTGGTGCATCCCGAGTGCCAAGAGGAAGAGGGAGAGCAGACCAGTGGTGAGGATAAACTGCAGTATTTACAAACTGCTGCATTTGTGTAGGTAATTCCAAGCACTATGGCCATCTACACCGTTGTTTCACAGTGCACTTTGAGATGCACAGGATTACTCTGTAACACAGATCCGAGAAGGACTGAGCTAGAGTTGGGGATTTTCACTGCCAGAAGCAGTAAGAACACCATGGCCTTAAATTCTGCTGCTTGGCCCCAGTCATTCTTATGGTGGAAGCTGTTATTCTGCTTTTTGGCCCCCTGCACATCAAAACTAAACACAGAATTAATGTTAAAAGGAAAATGGGATCAGACCCCGGCACAAAGCCAGAATAATAACAGGCAGCTGGTGTGGAGCCAAAGTTTAAACCTTATACCTGACAAGGCTGTTAGAAAAATAATATGCCCTTGTTTGTATCCCTTATTGCGCCTAGTGATGGTAGGGAGGCTGGCAAGTGGGTGTTAGTTCATGGCATGTAAAGTCTGGAGCTCTTCTTGCAGAGATTACATGTGTGATGTGTATATTTAGCATCTATTACCTTATATTGATCTTTAGCATCACATTTAATGTATCACTTGCCAGTGTCAGGGTTATGGAGTTACTGCAGGTGGATGCTAC
Organism: Nycticryphes semicollaris; assembly: GCA_013400055.1. Lineage (NCBI taxonomy): Eukaryota > Metazoa > Chordata > Aves > Charadriiformes > Rostratulidae > Nycticryphes > Nycticryphes semicollaris. The sequence goes on along the minus strand of VXBJ01002547.1, from coordinate 677,578 downwards.
CAAATATTATATATTTCAGCAGTGATCTACTTTCACATTAAAGTATGAAAAAAGGATATTGCCTGCTAGATTTTGGGGGGAAAAAAAATAACCAATGAGATTAAATCTACTATGGCTGGAAACATTCCACTGTTTCCTTTTAAAATTGCAATCAGACATATCATTGTTGCTTCTATTTCATTTGCCCACAGTAATGAAGGGCATCACAAAACCTCTTAACGTTCCTTGGGCTGGAAGTGGTGAAACACAATAGAAATGATGCAAAATCACATGCTTCTTTCCTTTTCCCAACGCCCCTGAAAAACCACTGTTGAAATCACATCTGGCCAAAGTCTGAATGCCTGGCTCTGCCTTCGCCACACCAAAGGTGAGCGAATGGCCAGCAGGGCCTGCAGACAGCTTGTGCTGGGTGTGCAGAAGGATGGGTGTCCACACCTCCCCACCTGGCTGGTCACACAGGCTCTGCTTGCTGCAGGGGGTGCCCTCTGACTGTGCCCAAGCTTGCCTTGTGTTGATGCAAAACACAGTGAAGCTGGCCTAAAGAGTGCCACTAGCCTGGAGCTGCCCTGTAGTCCAGTCTCCCTTGGTTGTATCAGGTCACTTTACCTATTAAATGGGTAGCAACTGGGCACAGAATTAGGGAGAAGAGGGCAGGAAAATTGGATGAGCTAAGAAAGACTGTAAAGGGTCAGCACAAAGATCCAGGTGCCCCATAATTTGCAGAACCAGTTTTTCTGAGCTCGTCTCTGCCCATGTTTGCTACTTTTAAAAATCTATTATGGACCAACAGCCTGGTTAAGGCATAATTTTAGTCCTTTGGTTAAACTGCTGTGTCTGGCCATGAGCCAATTTTGTTTTGCCTGGAATGAATTAAGCCTAATTTTGAAGGAGCTATCAATTTTAAATCAGATTTTAAAATGCTACAACCACTTGTAAAATCTTGATCCAGTTTAAGTTCTTTCAGCTGGTTTCCATTTGTACAGCTATGGCATCGAGGATCATGCAACCACAGCCTGGGAATCAGTTTGAATAAAAATGAAGAGAAAATATCTTCAATTTAGGCCTTTTTCTCAAGGTTCTCTTGTAAGGGAATTATGTAAAAGGCAAAGTGCCAAATGAGTCCAGTTCTGAAAACAGGTAGGCAAACCTCAGCAGTGATATGGTGCTAACTGCATAGGTAAAGCATGTAGATAAATTTCGTTTTCTGAATTAATATTCATGTGTTCTTTGCTAAAGATTTCCTTGAGCAGGTAGTCAAAGAAGGCATGTTATTTTCTTTTCTCTTTTCATCTTTGTTTGAGCATTGAAATACTAAACATTTTTGTAGCCAATTTAAGTGCTTTTAGAAAAAAAATACTTTTGCAAAAGGTCTTTTTATCACCAAAATTCACAATTCCGAAAACTAATAGTACTAATGTGCAATATTTTAAAATTTTGACTAATCCTAGGAAGCATCAAAAGATTCTCATTTTTATGAATTAATAAATCTCTGATCAAAACCACAAGAGATGTATGGCTTCCATTAAAAATTGTTATGAAGATTTAAGGAGTAAGAAATCCTATAAGCATAGTGAACACAGAAATTGCAACACATTCGACGTTACAACTCTGAATGCCATAAGGCTTACATGGAAACTGTAAAACTATTCTCAGTTTAGAAACCCATTTCAGTTTTCTCTTTTAATGCTGTTCTTGACAGTGTAAATGCATGAAATCATGAGGGATTAGGAACTTAAAGCAGGTGGTTTTTTTAATGTCTAGGTGATAAAGATGTCCTAATAGACCCTAGGAATCCCTGAGGCTGGTTTTACAGTTATGCATTAGACTTTTCTCCACCTCTCTAAACAAATATACTGCATGGCTGTCATTGCCTGGGAAAATGAAGCAAATTACAAACACAGTGTGACAGCACTGGTGGAAAGTTAAGGTGATCTTTAAGGCCATTAATGCCTTGGCAGGAGTAACCAAGCAAAGGGCCAAAGTGGGATGCTTGATGGAGACAGTAGAGGCTTGGAAGAACTGCAGGTATGCAGCACAGAGTAGAGTGGGGAGATGAGCTTTGGCAGGTGGAGACACCCTGAAATAATCTGCCTGGAAAAGATAATAAAGGACCTGATGTTGGAGAGGAACACCATGCATAAGAAGCAGATGGGTTGTGCCTGTGTATCTAAAAGTTAAACAAAGTTCACTGAGTCTTCAAGCAACAGCTGGGACTTAAGAAAGAGCTCCATTTCTTTAACTGAAGAAGGTAAAGAGGGGCAGCCTTGATCTTGGATGAAAGTGTGGTGGTGTTCACATCGCTTTTGAACCAAGCAGATTCTGTCCAAACGTCCAGGCTATCCCTCTGCTGCCACTCCTACATCGCATCTGCATGGGACAAAACCATGTGCCTTTTCTGTCAGTGGGAGAGTCTGGCTGTTAAAAATTATGCTTCTCGAAGAGTACCCAAAGGAATTGCAAAATGTTCTGCACTTCTACTGTAAATTATTTAATTTTTAAGTAATTATAGGTCAATATATTTTGTTCATTTTTGCTGATGCTTTATGAAACTTTTACAATCTGGAACTGATAAACTTCCATATTTTTGCACTTCTTGCTGTTAACTTATAAGCTGAGGGGTGAATTATGAGGACAACATACATTTTGTCTTGTTAGAACTAAAACCAGAATGCGCCAGTTAATGCTAATGACGGTAATGGAAGCAAGTGCCCTTTTTGCAAAGTGACAGTTCAGTTTACGCAAATGAAATATAAAGAAGGCAACAAACTTTTAGTCTTGCTTAGTTCTTAAGTACTACTCAGAGGTGTGTTGTTTGCCCAAAAAGGTTAAAGAAATTGCCATTTCCTTCCTCTGCACAGCACACAGGCATTGCACTAAGCGATTAACGTGGTACCTTTGGGTTACTCCAAACTATATTTGACTTCATGGCACACGCACAGAGGAACGGCTGCTGCTGCTTCCACTGCTGTCTGGAGTGTGCAGTCAGATCCTACGCTAATCATGTGGATCACAGGCAGGGCTTTCTAGGATCTTGAATTAATTGCTAGCATATTCTGAATTTGTAATCTTCTCCTTCTCACAAGTTACCCACTTCAAGGCTTAAACCACCCACAGTTCTCTCTTGGCTGGAAAGGAGTGGGTCAGCTTTTTGAGGAAATGAACCCTTCAGAAGAGCCAGTCCTGTAGATTTCTCATATGATCTATCAACCCTGGAACATGTGTAAGAGTCTGGGAATCAAAGATTAAAGTCCTTCCAGAGCAATAACTTACTATACAAAAGGAAAAAACTCCCATCACCAGATACTGAGACAATATCCGTTGTCCCAAGATCAAAAAAACCCAGGTGATTCAGTCATCACTGCTGCCTGATTTGGATCGGGCAAGATAAGAGTGAGACTTTCAGATGGTCTACATACCAGCGAGTGATACAACCACAGGACTCGGGATCTATCTTGTTTGTGATCTCTGTGGTCAGTGAAGAGTTAGCTGACAGAGCGTGACAGAGCTCCAGCTGAGGAGCAGTTCAGACCAACTACCAAATAACAAAGGAGGTGAACAAACCTTAAGCCCCTTTTGAATTTGAGGAAGAGCTAGGCCTCTGGCACCATAGAGCCATCTCAGAATTGGGCCTTGTTTGATTGAAGGGAAAGCTGTCTGTGTTTCTGTCCACTGTTTTTACTGGCTTTGTTTTGTTCCAAAAAGTACTCTGTCTTTAAAGGTCCATAGTTTTGTTGCATGTGCAACAGATAGGATTCCTGAAATCCTGACATTTCATGAGACAAGCAAAATATTTCATGTCCAAGGAACTTCCCACTGAAGCAAGAAACAAAGTTCTAAAATCAAGGAAAAAAAAAAGCTTTCTTAGCGATAACTGCCATGGGAAAACCAGCCTACACTGGTACCCTGTGAGAAAAGCTGAGAATTTTTTTTTTAAAAATTTTCAGCAACCGTGGTGCCATGATATGACTAGAAGTGCTTGCTTTGCAGAGATCTTGATGGAGAGGAATACTACCTTAAAGACAAGATTTTGTTTCCCCCATGCTTAAATGAGAGGAAAATCTAAGTACATTTGAACTCTCACCTGAGCAAGATATATCCTGAATTATATAAAGGTGGCAGACCTGGCCCAAAATGAGCTACAAAATACGTGTCACTGTAGCAGCATTCACTTTCAAGCCATTTAGTGTCGGTGTGTTTGCAGCCAGATCACTACTTCCTCTGTAAGTGGAAGACTGAAGAGAGGAGTGCTAGGAACTGTGAGAATACCTACCAGTAAATGCAGTTGCCAAATAGTTATATCTGGAACATTCCACATTTGTTTGAAAGCTTAAAACACAATGTCAATGAGCGTGAGGACTGAAATTTTGTGTTCTCAGAAAATACCGGAATTGAGATTATCAGTGCAATATCTATTCAGGTCCCTGTGTATGTCTCCTGGGTTAAACCTTTAGCATCAAATAGGAAGTCTGGAATTGAACCAGAACCTTTGGCTCATTTTCTAATGCCTTAAGCCCAAAAGAAGCCCACCCTATCTTTTCCTGCAGTTGTCTTCCTCATGCGCTGCTCACTTTGTGCACTCTATGAGCTAACAACCTTCCAGAGAGCCACTAGTAAGAAAACAAAGATTGTGTTGGTGTATTATTGGAAAGAAGGCACTAAGATCTGACACACAGACTGCTAACACTTATACTAGGGAAATAGCTAGTAGAAAATAATGAAGAAAGCAATAGGTTTTGGCTTATGTAGACTAACTGCTAGAGGTTGATGTATATGTGATCCTTCCAGTGCACAATCTCCAATCACCTGCCACACGGTTTTATGGCAGACACTGGAGCCAGTATGCTAAAGACCTAGGGGCATGGTTCCCTAAAAATGCTTAGTAAGGTCACTTCAAGGATGAAGTAGACAAGAAAAAAAAAAAAAAAAAGGTTTAGATAGTGGTTTTACTTTGGTGGAACAGTTAAGTTATCTGGCTTCCTTATACAGATCAGTTTGTCCAGCATCTGCATTTCTGGTTTAACACAATCTGAAATGAAGTTACCAGAGAAATTCTTACAAAAGAAGGCAGATGTTCATGATGCCTGATGCAAAATTCTTGAGTGAAGAGATCTTAGCTCTGAACAGTGTCTTCTAGTGCGAGGAAGAACAGTGCCAACCAGAGCAATGGGTGCTGTGTGATGGGTTACATGATGAACGAGACATTAAGTGTATTCAGTTGCCTTACTGAAGATGTGGAGTGTTTTACATACACCTCAGTGTACTGTTAGAGATGACGGTAAGGATGTTAAAGCTATACTTGTCTGTAAGTATTCTAGCAGATGGAAAAGACATCATGAGGAATTTGAAGAAGGCTACTAAAGCAGGAAGCATGTTATTGTGGAGAAATGATTGGGTACACTCCACCAACATTTCTGATCAACCTAGAAGGTAATTGGTGGGGGAGTCAGTTAGGTTGGCAGTTTGGACACCACAAACTGAATCAGAGGAGCTAATCTGGGACACTGGTTTCACATACAGGTAACAGAAAGAACTTGCTCCCCACCACATGGCTCAGAAAACCTGCATGAGATGCCACCTTCTCTGCTGAGTGGGCAACCAGTCTGCCCAGCCCTGTAAAGGGTAGTGCAGCGTCCTGCAGGCAAGAGCTGTCTGACAGGCAGTGTTAGAAACTGGCACACCCTGTATTTGTGTATGAATGTATGTATGCAAGTGTGTATTTCAGTTAGGACTGCACAAAAACATACCCCCAAATGGCTTCCTCCTCCACACCACATCCCTCTTTCTTTTAACCTATGAGCCCTTCAGGTCAAGGGCTGTCTCGAACATTTGTCAGCTGTGGGTTATTGTAACATAGATTAGAATAACTACTCAGGGTTGTGCTGATGGATGCATGTTGATTCTTGAAATCTTGCCATGATGCCTGAACCAAGCTTTTATTTCCTTTCATTAAAAATACCTCTTTCTATTCTGAGAGCAAGGCAAGGCTAATCATTATTATTATTCTGTAATGGAGTGATAAAACACAGTGACACACACGATGCAGCTGTCACAGCTTCCCTCAGCCAACCCATTAGCCCCGTCTATTTCTTTACGACAGTTTTAATGACAGTGCTGTGCTGATGTCAGGGACGGGAAGGGCTGTAGGAAGGGCAGAGTATCACGTAGTTTGTCCTGTTGCCCAAGGCGACTGAGTAGGCACAGACCTTTGCAATCTGCATAGAGACTTCTTTTTCATGGCCCTTGTCTTGCTTAATTATCACTTCAGCAAGATATTTTCATTTCTTTTTTCCCCCCATCCCTGCTTACTCTTTATAAAGATGTCTCTTGGAGTAGAAAAGGTCAGCTGTGGAAAAAGTCATGGCAGAAACTAATGCTAAATAAAGGTTAGGCGATTTGATTTGACTCCTGTGTAAACTGCAATTATGTTTTCTTCTTTATGATTTATTAATGAGGGAACTGACAGAAATGTCTATGTTTAGATTCTGTGAGAGATTTCATTATGATGGTTTCTTGATACTTTTTCTTTGCTTGAATAAGCCTGATGCTTGACAGAAGGACTGGCCCATGTCTGAGAATGCCTCTGCTTTGCTTATAGAGCTCCATACAGCTTTCATCCCTGTGAACCTGAACAATCACAGAATTGTAGAATCACAGAATGGTTAGAGTTGGAAGGGACCTTAAAGATGAGTGAGTTCCAATCCTCCTGCCATGAGCAGGGACATCTCCCACTAAACCGAGTTGTTCAAAGCCCCATCCAGCCTGGCCTTGAACACTTCCAGGGATGGGGCTTCCACAACTCCTCTGGGCAACCTGTTCCAGTGTCTCACCACCCTCACAGGAAAGAATTTCCTCCTAGTATCTAATCCAAATCTACCCTCTTCCAATTTAAACCCATTACCCCTCATCCTATCACTACCTTCCCTGATAAGGAGTCCCTCCCCAATGTGTATATGCAGAGAGATGAAGAGTCATACAGGCCACTTCTTGAAATCAGTAACCAAAATGTTAATCTAACCAAACAGGTCAGCAACTTTCATAGACGTGTATGCTCCACACTTGCTGGAATAAGACATTAAAAATTGTTTTCTCTCAATTCTCTGCCATCTAATAAATGCAAATTTTTACAGTGGGCTATATTTCCTATTTGATTCCTAGGAGTGACTGCAGCTACTTGAGATCAAAACTGACATGGGTTAGAAAGGATATACGCTTACGGGGCTAGAAGGTAAAAGCAGGAAGGAACTTTACTTGATGTTCTGAAAGCACAGAGAAAAGCCTTGGGAAAAATAAAACTAAAGTTTATGTGCTGAACCCTCTAGGCCTTCTGTTACTTGGTTTTTGCCTAATACACCTTTGTCTTCCAGCCACTCAGCATGTGAAGTTGTAAGACCTAAGACTCCTTTGCAACTCGCTATGTGTGATTAATGATATGATACTTACATTGGCTGGTGAATCACCTTCCTTTTGGTCTATTAAACGAAACAGTGTGGAACTCAGATGGTCTGTCTCTATCCCAAAACATCGGCAAGAAAAAACCTCTGGATAAGGGTGCTATAAAGTAATAAGTGCAGGGGAACAGAGGGGCAAGACTTGCAGAAACAGTGTGGGGTTAAAGGGAGATTTAAGGTATAAAACTGGCAGAGTAAGGGAGTATCATTTCGGTTTCAACAGGCTGAAAGCTGTTGATGAGTATCAAAAAAACAGGCGGTTTTCACAACCTTTTTCTGTCCCATTTGTATGCAACACATCACATGTTCTTTCTTGTGGAGAAAGTGACCTTACACAAGGGAAAGCGAGAGTGAGCCCAACCGCTGTGCTGCTCCAGGGCAGCCAATCCACAGCCGCTGCCTTGTTGCTAAATTAAGCAACAGGCCAGGGTTTGAAGCAGACATGGACTCAAGGCTTCATAAATCAAATTTCCCTGCAGCAATAGAAGCTTACAGGGGAAAAGCAAACAGTGCTCTTGCAAACCCATTCATGCATTTCCAGACCGGGCCTTTTTTTTTGTTTTGTTTTTTTTGGCCATTTCTGAACAGTTCAGAGCTATTAGTAAATAAATGTTGCAACAGATTTTTACTACATGATAATAGAGCACTTATACTATTACTGAAATATTTACTGAAACTGAACAGTATTATGTGTGCAAAACCCAAATCTCATCTGCAGGAAAACTGCAACAGACGCAGTATAAATGTTGGATCGTAATTATCCCTAATTGCAAAAGCTTTGAACTAAAAAAGAATTGAATCCTTCCACTTGCTGGGCTTGATTTAGCACTTCATTAGTCAGATTTTGCACCAGTTACAGAGCTGATTTGGAATTCAGCTGGAGTAGCACAGCAGTGAATAATGGTCATGCTTTACAGACATACTGCTTGTGGAATTGGAAATGTTAGGGCTTCTAAGGTTAACTTCTAAGGGCTGCCAACCAGGCAGCACCTGGAGCTCCTCTCAAGGGAAGAATTTCCAAGCCTTCACTGCTGTCGGTAAAATTTGAATGGTATCTTCAAGCTATAAAGTTGTCCTGCAGGAATACTAGACCCACCTGAAGTTCTCAGCCGGAAAAGGGTTTGTTTTATCCCACAAAGACACTTTCCTTTCAGTGACAGTCTGAAGAAAATTAGGCAGGGTCCTGGGTCTGCCTCATTCTGCAGGAAACCTTCCCACTTTGTCTGTTCCGCTGCTTGGTGACCTGAGAGGCCTTACGTATGACAACAGAGTTCATTGGTAAAGCCTTGTGCAAATATGTAAATATGGAATAAGGAACAATGTGTGCCAAATGAGTTTACAGTCTCCATTACAAGTTACTCTCTTGTATGGGACCAGTCAGCCTTTCCAAGACAATTTCCTGCTTCAATAGTAACCACTATGTGGTAAAATCCATGAAAATATTTCTTTAGTCTTTCAAACCTCAAAAAAAAACACCCTTCCTGTTGAATTAAACCTTGGAGTATATTGTCTTATTGTAAGAAGGACTTGCTTTTATTTATAGAAACTGAAAGACTCACTTCTGGTTTCTGAAGCAGAACTGAGAAACAATTGGTTTTCGTATCAGCATTGAAAAGAGAAGTGGCAGAGAAGTACTGGGACCTTATCCATGACTTAGGTACAGTTCCACAACAGCTTAGGCCAAGTCTATGATCTGGAAGTTTTGTTCCTCTTCCTACCTCTCACTTGAGGTGGAGGGATGTCCCTACACACCTGTGGTAAGATGGTTTGGAGAGGTGGTGTAGTTAAAGTTATTGATTTGGAGAGTGATATATTTTTTGCCTAGATTAGCCCTCTAGACCAGCTCACAGTGGAGGCAATGGAGTGTTTATGCCAGTCTGGGATGAAGCAGGAGTGTGCAGCCCAAGCAAAAAAGGCAGGCAGGTCTGTGGCTAGTGCAAACTGTTCTGAAACTACACTCCCACACATCCTTCTGTCAGCCCCCAAGCAAAGACTGTCAGTGGCCCCTTTGCTGAAGGATGAGACCAAAGGTCATGGAGTGAACTCCATCAAATTTTGTTAGTTCATGTGTCCTCCACAATGGGATGATCGCATCTGAAGTGCTTCCGGGCATGGACCTCGAGCATCCTACCTGCCAGCCAGCCATGCCCAGGAATTGCTTGGGAGAGTGCTACCTGGCACTGAATAAAATCATGAAATACATGACGGCATAATGTTCTGTTCTGTGAGGTTACATCAGCATGCCCCCTGGACCCCCCAGTATATTGAACTTTGCTAAATCAACATTATCTGGAAAAAAATATAGTCCCAATGCATGCCCTGTATTGTATGAGCCCTCTGGGTTGCATGATAATCATAATATCCACATAAAGGGAGAAAACTATCTAAGGTAACTGCCTTTTTTTTTCCCCTGTTGAAATTCCCTCTGTACCTTTATTTTATGTGTCTGAAATGGCTGGCCTTGTTCCTGCATCATACAGGCATGGAAAAGTCCTGGAAGAGAGTGGGCTAAGTCTGGGATCAGGGGCTATGGAAAGCAAGCATATTACTATACTCTATGGAAACATGACTAAAACAAGTCAGTAAACAGATATGCAGAGCAAGAAAAAATCCACACACTGCTGACTTATACGGAAAAACTACATATTGATTACTCTACAAACACACTACACCACTTTTGTATGAGACTTGAAATTAATTCGTCTCCATTCTCTTCATAATTTTCTTTAACTTCTGAAGAGTCAGTAAGTTCAGACAGCACATGAAAGAAGCTATTTGACAGAACATCACACCACATAAACATTTCTACCTTACTCTCCCATATACAGATATGACATCTTCTCAACCAAAAATAATTGACTGTATAGGAGAGGCCTCACTAGGAAATGTTGGGATGTCAGCATTATCCAGTTTAAACATCTGAAAACTGTATGGGCTCTAATGTTATTGCGAGACATTTCTAATGATTGGGGTTTTTTCCCAGAGGGTGGGGTGCTGAGATTTTTTTATTAAGGACTCATCTGGGAATATTACAAAACTCACAGTGAGTTTCAGAGAAGAAGCTGACTGTCTCATCTCTCCCTAGCATGGGATGCATTTTCTTGCATCTTCTTTTTCCCTGAACACTCATTCCTTACACAAGGCTAGCCTGTGCCAAGCAGTTAAAAATCCTTTTAAAAAATTGAACTTTACCTTTGGCCAATGTTTCAAAGGGCAGTATATCTAGCCTAATTATATAAAGTCTCATTTATCTTATAGGGGCATCCCTAATGTCAGAGATGTCTCGGTCTGTAGCAGTAAGGGTGCCAAATCCTTCACAGTCACTTTGACTGAGTTTAGGTCATCTGCACCATTTTCTTTGAAAAATTAGGTATAACGTGACTTAAGGCACAGCTTGAAATGTCTAGCACCAGGACCTGCTCCTGACCTTGCCTTCACCCAGTAGAAAACCAGGTCCAAATGTTATAAACCAGAAACGAGCAGAAGTATATCCTCAGAACCCATGTCTAGGAGTTGGAACGGCTGCAAAACATGGTGGCAGGGTCACTCTGGGGTGCAGAGCTGTGGCAGGCCCACCCTAGTACCCTGCAAAAGAGGAAGCGTTTTCACACCCCTGCACAAGATGCAGAGGTGTACCCAGGCCTGGAGGAACAGAAATGGTAGGACCACCTCGAACACAGCTGCAGAAAGAAACCTCCCAAACTGAGGGAGAAACCAAGCCTTTCTGAGGGAGCCTGGCATTGCTGAGGAGGCCCAGCTGGAGGGTACTGACTTGACCCAGTTGTACATATGCACAGATAAAAGGTATGCATGTTGAGACCCTTGTAATCTAGCACAAGTCTTTATCAACACTGGTGCCCCTTAACAGAGGGCACACAGCAGCACAGGGTGAAACGGGCAAGGACATACTGCGCAAATTCTCCTGTGCCCTGCCACTGTGATGGCTCATGCCCATGACATGGAGGGGGCTGCCTCTGGAGATGGTATGGGTAATCTGTGCGGTTCTGCAATACAAATGAACACAGGAGAGAATGTTGCTTTCATTTCTCTAGCCTCTTCTCACCAATCTTGGCAAATAACTAGGTTTTTCTCCTCACTCCACTTTTCTCTTGGCTTAAGTAAATGAGACTAAAAAGAATCTGCCTCTGACTGCACTCAGCTGACCTGAGTCCCTTCTTAGCAATGCCACTGGGATCACGGATCAGAGAAGCATTGCCAACCATCAAGCTAGAGTGAGAGCACAATGGGATCCAGCTTTGATTACAGTTTTTAATAAAAAGCCTCAAACTCTTTGATGGATTCTTTAATGCCATCAAGACACTAATTCTTCTTCTATTCCCCACCCTTATTTCAAGAGAGCCATTCAGTGCATTGGCGATATCCAATTTATTCTTCTACTTGTGAGTGATAACCTCTGTTAGCAATACAAATTTCACCCGTTGCCCTTGGCAGAATTCTCAACAATTCTCCTGCTGCCTGTTAAAGCAGTTTCATAAATAGACACACTTCATTAATATACACTTTCTAGAAGACTAATTGAATTTTTCCAATATATCCCTCAGCAGCCATTGAATTATTTAGCTAGTGGTGGATGTGTACATGGGCAGTGATGCTAAAGAGTCACCGGTGGCTAAGAGAAAGTACAGGACGTGCTCTGCTTATGTGTTGGTTGAGATGCTTCAGAAAGCCATGCTCCTGAGAAAGCAGGCAAAATAGGACATTCTTGTCAACATCAACTTGCTGTGACAGTGACGCTTGGTTGTGGGTCAAAAGACTTGTCAAAATCAACTGATGAAAACACAGTGGGATGAAAGTAAACCTAGGCAGAGAAAGGAAAGATATAAATCTTAACAACCCAAGATTACCTTGGACGTTTTCTGCAGTGATGATAAATTCAGTTCCTGCTTCACACGCAGGTAATTGGCATAACTAGAAGTAAACGCAGATAATCAATGCAGGAGGGGAAAGGGGAACCAGGAAAGAGGGAGAAAAACCCCAGTACCCAAGACAGGGACCCAGTTCAAAGGCAAGCAAGATAATCACTCTTCCTACATTAAAACTAACATAGACAAATGTGAATCTAATTCTGACAGACATGAACAAAGAAGTTCATACCACAGACTTGTTATCACTGGCAGAAAAGAGCCGCATTAACAATTGCATGAGGACTCTTAGCATGATCCAATGTGAAAGTCCAAACAAATGTTTGCAAGGAACTCATAAATGGACTTGTGACTGGTGCAGGGAAAGCAGGATTTAACATCTTTGCTACTTTCTTACATCTCTCCGTCTATTTATTCTGCTCCTGTGCTATAGGTTAATGTGCAAAGAATGAAGCTGACACAAGAGAAATGTCTCCTTGAAGCCCTGAGGCTTCAGAGATTTTTGTTAAAATCACAATAATGATGGCATTAGGCATCACATACTTTGCTAGTCACAACCAAATTTCCTAGGCTGAAGGGAGCTCACAGTCTGCTTTTCCAATGAGCAATAGGACCCCTTCCAAAAAAGTGCAAGAATAATGTGAAGTAACTGCATACTCTTACAAAACTGGGCCATCCCAGTGGGAAAAAATCTCTGCGATGACTCCTGAAACAGTGTATTGGTGTCTCATGAGAGCAGGGTTCTGCATATACATGCAGGTTAAAAGGAATTAGAGCAAATCTGCAATGACTACGGCTGCAAATAACATTTACCAAATACATACCAGTTTTTCAATTACACCACAAATATTATCTCAGCAAATAATTTACTGCCTTAAAAGATTCTGTTTTGAATAGTAAATCACTCTTACAGATTTAAATGGCCGCAAGCATCTCAAACATCATGATATTCTATGGACAGCATGGGTTGTGTGGCAGTTATGTCAAAGTTAAGGGAACAATAGCAGAGATCCATCCTTTGCAATCTGGCAGTTAATATACTATAGATTTATGGAGATGACTCTAGTTTTACTTACATCTCTCATATGTATATAAAGTTAACACACAGCTGAGTTTTTCTATATGAGTCCCTTAACTACAAGAATGTTTCCCAGGCAGCAATGCTATAAATCTTTTGGTTGGGAACTGAATAGGTGATAAGAATGTCAAGTCATATTTATGCTTTTTTTCTCCTGTAACAAGTAAAAGTGATTTATACTCAGGCAAAGAGCTGATATAAAAATACTCCTATAAATTTAAATTGTTTGTTATCCCAGTTACATAAAAGTACAACTTTGGCTGGAAGTAGAAACATGCTTTCCCTGTATATTCCAAAAAGGCAACACCAAGAGATAGTTAAAATTTACAGTTGGTTTTGAAAACTTAGCAGTCTTTTTTTCTGGCTAGACTTCCATGTTTTTTTCCTCGTTCATGTCACCACCTCATTCCCCTGCTCATTGCAACTTGAAATACCCAGCAAAAGGAGGGGCAGTTTCATGATGATTATTTGATGTTGCAGACACCTGCTTCACGTCTCGGGGCTGCTGTATCTGGCTGTGCTGCCCTGCAAGTTCCCAGGATGCCCACTTAACCCAGAGCTTTCAGCCTCAGCCCCTTATGACGTCTTTATAACTGCTAAGGATGGCTTTGTCTTACCAGACTGTTTAGATCCATTTTAAGACTTTCTCTATTGCTAAAGGCAAATTCTTATCCATTATAAATTGCCAGAGATCCGTTGATTGCAGTTTACTAATAATGATTGGATTGCTTCTTACAGTATTGCCAGTTGGGCTCACTTTGATCAAGGTGCTGGCTCATAGCACTCTGTCAGGAAAAATGAGTACAATTCTCTCATTTAAATCCAATGTGGTTATATCTGGGGGACTGAGCATTAAAAAAAAATAGGGAGGTCCAACTCCTTTGAAGCAACCAGTCATGCAGCATTAGGAGTTAGGCACGCAAAACCTTAGCCTAGAAAGTTTATATATATATATGTGTGTGTGTGTGTGTTTGTTTGCATATGTAACCACAGAAAGCATTGGCTGTAACAGCTGAGATTGTTGCAGTTTTTCCATCTACGATATGGACGCAGTAGAGGAAAGAGTCTTCTTATTTGCCTTATTCTCTCACTACTTTGGCTTCCTACTCAGTGACCACATCCAGGTTCTCATGCCAGCTGAATCTGATAATGGGCAGGAAGGCGGGTCTAGTCCCAGGCCTCAGATTTTGGAGTCATCCCATCGGGATGCCAGCAGAGTGAAGAAAAAGCAGCAGCTGACTCATAAGCATTTAGCACAAATAAGGAAAAGATGGGAGGGGGCAAGGTGCCATCATATGAGGGTTGAGGTCATTCCCAACAGGAGCATGGGGAAACATGATCTGGTGGAGATTTATAAGGGTGAGACCTGTCTGTGTGTTTAATAGCAGGGCCAGGGTAAAGAGAGGATTTTGTGGCCACTCTAGAGGTAGGAGAGTGGGAGGAATTGGCAACTGGATTTGGGGAAAGCCACTGGGCTGCCCAGAGGTTTTTGCCATCTGGGACACAGATCTGTGCTATCTGACAAGGGAACATGATGTCACTATGTAGTCCTTAATACTTAGCTGCTGCTTCTTCAGAGCACAGCAGGCAAGATTTTGCCACACTTGTTCTGCTGTTTGGGCAAAGGGGTGATTTCCCTTTCCAAATCCCCAAGGCATAAGGCTGCCAACAGGGCTGCTGTTGTCAGAATCTGAAAAAGATTTTCCCAATACAGAACCCAAACCACACCACTCTTGTAGTACTTTGTTTTTAACATTTCTGTCTCCTGGGAGACAGTGGAAATTAACACCTTAAGACCATGTTCAGAGAAAGCTGGGTGAAAAAGCATTGCATGTAGGAAGATCAATCAACCTTTCACAAGGATAATGGAGAAAAACAAGCTGGTTGGGGGGGACTGAGATACGTGAGGTCTACAGCCTGAGTTGTCTGGATTGTCCCCCATGTGTCTGGTGGACAGAAATGTCAAGGCCCAAGAGAATCTGTCAAAACTTCCCATTCCTTGAAAAAGGTACTGATTTGTATATGAAGCAGGTTTTAAGTATTTTCTATTCCCAAATATCAAATATGCAGGTTTTGTAAACAGTTGACTGATAATATGGCTACCAATTTTTGTTCCGTGCAATACTAGCTCTGACAAAGCAAACCTAGACTGAGTCCCCTCTATCAGCTCTGGTGATCACAGCACTCAGGTATGTCCTACTTGACAAAGATGAAGAAAACCTCTAAAACCCCAGAAGCCCTATTTTTAAGAGAACTATCTCCTTTGCTCCCAATAGCTCCCAGTTCTGTCATTCTTGAACACCTATCCTGTGTTTATGGATTTCTTTTTTCAACTGTCCTGTAAAGAGAACCAAAGCCCTAAGGGTCTCGCTAACATCAGAAAGGAGGTCTGTGGTCACACTCAAATGAATATAACGTCAGAATCCAATGTCCCAACCACTGAACCATTTCTGTCTTTCTCATATTTGTGAGAAAAAAAAAATACCTTCCCCATGCAGTTGAGCCAGCCTTAGTCATTTGTTAAGCTAGACGTTCATACCCAAATGAGGTATTCTCCTCTAGCTCTAAAATAGTCACATTTCTATGCCAATTGGTAATGTTCTGGTGACTAATTTGTAGATTGTAGTGAGGTTCATGAGTGCATCTTTAACAAATTTGTTCTAAAATATTCAGCCTCTCAGGTCATTTGTTTCTATTTCACAGTTTTGTTTTGGGAGCGGGGTCTTGGGGAGGTTGGGTCTGGATGGGTTAGGTTTGGTTTGGCATGGTTTGGTTTTGTTTGTAATGTGCTGGTGGTTCAGTGTTGCTGAAGTTGTCAGTAAATGCTGTTTAATGTCTTAACACTTTTTAGCTACACATAATAGTACTAAATATTCAACTAAGAATGGCAAATATCAATAGTAAGGGAGTCAGTAAAAGGCAGATCCAGGCTTGTGTATTCCAGATGGTGTATTCTCTAAAATGCCAACTCTTTCTGGAATTTGAGGAGGTTTTACTACTATTAGTATCAAAGCACAATTGCAAGAATCATTCTTGACTAATCTCTACGATACTTCCTCGGATGAGTATAATGAAATTCACATATGGTGGAGGTTTTTGTCAGATGCATTATAAAAATTAATATTTGTTGCCTTTTATACCATGGGCAAAAGAACTGAAGTAATTTGGTCAGACACAGTGCTTGGCTTTATTTCACGGAGCCAACAGTGAAATGTTTTTTCTTCTTATGCCATACCCAAAATGATCAACTGACTTTCAGCGAGAAAATTGTCTTACCTCTGCTATCTGAAGGAGATTTTATGATTCTTACAACAGCTTTATCTGGTAAGCTGCACTGTAAAGTGCATTTGCATTCATGGCCAGGTGAGTATATTAACATCTGTTCAAATTAAGAGGTTAGAACGTTTTCTCTAGTAGAAGATGCCTCATATTCTAAAAACTCTAGAGGGAAAGGACAGAGGATGTGAGTGGACTTAGGCAGGCAAATTATGGGTTGGGACAGAATTGGAAGAGCAGAGATTACTTAAGGTTGGCCTAGGGAAGTGGGATGTTTTGTAATTAAGCCCTGATGTGGGACAAAAGGGGAACGCTACTCTGAGCATCTCATTTTGACTCGTCTTGAATGTTTTGACACGAATATTAGAGAAGTGCCTCACTTGCTCTTTTTTTGTTATTTTTCCAGTCTTGACAGAGCAGTATTTAAACTGAACTTTCATGGAAAGGAAAAATTCCACAGCACACATCAAAAGTTACTGGCAATATTTCACCTAATATACAGGTAGTCCCAGCCCTAGGAAGGATAGGAAGGCACACTGCTGTATTGCATTTCAGCTTTGCAAATTGGCCCTGATGCACTTTCATTCATCCTTAATGCTACTTATCCACTACATTCAGAGATAACAAAGATTGCAAGTCCCAAAACGACACTGAGCATGAAGGCTCCTTAGCTCTGTCTAACACGTGGTCAAAGCCAAGGATGTGTGGTTGCGACTACTGGTAATGTATACCTATTAAGCAGATTTTCTTGACAGTGAATTCTGGAGGAATACATTGAAAAGAAGAAATAACAGGTCTTAGTGGTTTTAAATTAACAGCCTTCTAGAGCTGAGCTAACCACACAGACCATCAGTTTCTGAGTTCAGAATTCTGCTAATGAATCAAAGCTTCTGTCATAAAGCAATGTGACATTAAATTCCCATTAGATGTAGACGCAAAAATTACTTCTTTTTTTCCCTGCTAAATGCCATTCAAATATATTATCAGTAGGCAAGATAATATAAAAGTATTAGAATTAGTTTCAGCTATTTCTCCCTGTGCCTTTTGCCTGGTTAACAGGAGTCTGAAGATTTTTACGCTCAAAGACAAGATCAAGCTCATTTTAAATAATTTTAAGGTATGTTGGCTTTAAAAGGGCAGTAACACATTTGTTCACATGCCAACTGTGACTTATTCTATTATTTTTGCCTTGTCCACTGAAATCAGCAAGAAATCATATAGAAATATCAGTGCCAGTTGTGTTAAACTCATACATTTCCTTAGAAATGACAGGAAAATATCTTCTTGCTCTGCAACTGTGAGAGAGGTATCTTCGATATCTACCCATGAATCACTAAACCTAGTCTGGCTCATGTTCTGGAGACATGTCCCAGATTCCAGAATAAAAAAACATCTTTAAATAACATGCAGGCAAAGCATCTTATGATAACCACGTTCCTCCTAATGCTATTCACCAACAGCAAAATGGACGTGATTTTTGGTAGAACCTGTATGGGAAACAGTGATGGTCTGTACTGCAGAAAGCCCGTGTCAACATGCCTTCCATAGGTCATAAAAATGCTGAAATGGTATAGTATGGTCCCTGTACATATCCCAGATGGATCCTTTAAGCCCTGGCTTGATCGAGTCATGTCCTTGGTGTTAGTGACAAAGTTTGGATGCTCTCTGTAGCAAGGAAGGGACAATAACCAAGGAACAGTAAAAAATCCACCTTGCAGAAAGAGTTACAAACAGGGAGAGAAAAACTCTGGGAAACCCTGTCCATTTGAATGGACACTAAGCCAGTGTAAGGTCTGAGGTGAACCCTCTTCTGGAGGAGCCCACAGGGAAGGTGTAGCACAGCCATTCAGGCAACCTCTGAACAGGGCTGGCTGAGGCTCTAGGTGAGGGTGTCTAGTGTGAACGAAATGAGCTAGTTACAAGCATGCATGAAATCTTAAATGGAAAATAATCCTGAGAAACAGAAGACAGAGCCTAGCCTACTTTAAATTGAGGAACTGTAAGATCAGTTGATTTGATCAAGTGGAGATAGTTACCTCTGCAGTAAGAAAAGGAGCAGAAAAGGCAAAACAAGCCTTTTTAAAAGATCAAGTTCAGCTTCTAGAAACAGCTACGCTGAGCACAACTGAGCTACAACTGAGCTTTTTTAGCCAAAGATTTGGTTTCTATACACTCAGATAAATAGAGCAGTTATTACCTGTTTCTGATAGCAGTAATGTTGTTAGACTGATGGTTGGGCAAGAAGTGCAATAGACGTATGAAAAGGGAAATATATATATATATTTGAATTCCTTATTTTAGATAAAGCTACATAATAGATAGATGATTGGTAGATAGACGATAGGTACAACAACACGAAGAAGGCGCAAGAAAATGTAAATCAGATATATTTTTAATAGAATTCAGTAATAATGGGAGCACAGGCAAAGTTAAAGATGATAATCAGGAATGTTGCTTCACAATGCACAGCTGCATCACAGACACTTGAGACCATATGTCAGTAGGATTGTGATGAAAATTAGTGAATATATGCAGGAAACAGAAACACATGATTTTTTTTATTTTATCAGCTGCCTGGAATGAATGTAAGGCTTTCTGTTCCAATGCAGTACTGATGTGTCTAGAGATCATATTGACAGGTGATTTCATTCCAGACTTTTTTTAATCTTTTGGGGCATCTGGTTCCAGGCTGACCTGTGGTATATGTAGTTATTCTTGGTATATTATATTCTTTATATTTAAACAAGAGTGTCTGCTCCTCTTCAATTCTTTTCTCTTCATCTCCACTTTCTACCATTTTTTGTACTTATTCTCCATGCTTTCACCTGTCCATCATTTATGTAGTCACCTTGCAGCATCTATTACATCTGCTTTTCATCTTTCCTGTTGTATGGATCAGCATAAAAAGTAGGGAAGGCAACTGTGAGCCATAAAATGCCTTGGTAGTGGTCCAGGGGATGATTCTTTGGGTAGCATGAGGAGAAGTTCCCATCTTGTGCCACAAAATGTGAAAGTATGAAATTAGCTGTGGTAGCCTTACCAAAGGATGTTCCCCTCTGGAACACACAGCCAAGGAAGTAGGTAGAACTAGACTCGCAATTGGAACAAACAGGTTCTTAAACACAGTGCAAATATACAAGCTGTGATGCGTACATGTCAAATGCAAACATCACAGAACTGTATTGGGAGAGTATTTCATCTACATTTGCCTTCAGCAGTCACAACCTCTCCTTAAAAGAATCCCTGGCTGGTTTTCTTTTTTCCTGAAATTCTAAAAATATCAAAGCCTTTTGATATATACAGTTGACAGAATTTAAGTAGAGACAGGGCTCTGGACCCAGAGACCCCATGTCTGATACCACATTAGCTTAATTTATTATTCATAGTAGGCAGTGGTTGTCTGAGCAGAGAGCCTTTCCAGTCATATTATTTGACATCATTACAGTTGCATATGCACCAGAATACCATGTGGTGAGTACGTAATAAATCAGCTCATTATGTCTATAATCATTATGATTATGTGTTGTTCCAGAACTCAGTTTTGTTGACATAAAAGGAGATAAACAGTATAAATTACTGACTCATCAAATGGTTTGTTTCAATTTGTTGAGAAGGCAGAAGGCTGATTTTTTTGTGTGTCCTGTTTCACATTTAGAATCACATTTAGAATATGTGTGAAATGGAAATATCTGAATCTGAAATTAATCGTACACAAATGTACTACATAGACACTAAGGGTGAAAATAAAAGTGTCACAACACACATTGACCAAAAGCTTCCCTTCATACCAAAGGAATCACAGAATCACAGACTGCTAGAGGTTGGTAGGGATCTCTGGAGGTCATCTGGTCCAACACCCTTGCTCAAGCAGGGCCAACCTAAAGCAGGTTGCCCAGGACCACAATCAGATAGCGTTTGAATATGTCCAAGGATGGAGACTCCCCAGCCTCTCTGGGCAACTGTGCCAGTGTTAAATCATCTTCACAGCAAAGCTGCCTTCCAGCTGGTCAGTCCCCAGCATGTACCAGTTCCTGGGGTTATTACTCCCCAGGTGCAGGGCTTTGCACTTTCTCTTGCTGAAATGCTTGAGTTTCCTGTCAGCTCATTTTTCTGTCCTGTTGAGGTCCCTCTGGATGGCAGCATGACCCTCTGCTGGATCAGCCACTCCTCTCAGGTTCATGTCATCAGCAAAGATATTGAGAGTACGCTCTGGCCCATCACCTAGATCATGAATGAGGATGTTTAACAATATTGACCCAGTCTTCACCCCTGGGATATATCACTAGTCACTGGCCTACAACAAGACTTCGTGCCACCAATCACCACCCTCTGAACACGGCAGTTCAATCCACCTCACTCTCTGCTCATCCAGCCTATATTTCATCAGGTCCTCTATGACGATCTTGGGGGAGTCAGTGCCAAAAGCCTTCCTGAAGTCTTGATAGACAATAACCACTGCTCTCTCCTAATCTACTAAACCACTCTTTTTACCATAGAAGTTTACTGAGTAGGTCAAGCACAACTTGCCCTTGATGAAGCCATGTTGACTACTCCGGATGACTTTCTGATCCTTCATGTGCCTGGAAACAGTTTCCAGGAATAGCTGCTCCATCACTGTCCAAGGACTAGCCTGGGTCCTTCTTCTTTCCCCTCTTGAAGACAGGAGAGGCATTTGTTTTCCTGTAGTCTTCAGGGACTTCTCTGGGTCACCATGATCCTTTAATGATAACTGAGAGTGGTCTTGCAATGACATCAGCCAGCTTTCTTAGCAGTTATGGGTGCATCCCATCAGTGCCCATGGATTTGTGTATGCCCAGTCTGCTTAGGTATTCTCTAACTTGGTCATTGTCCACCAACAATATGTCTTCCTTGTTCCAGACCTCCCCTCGTCTCTGGTACCCAGTATTTCTGAAGAATGGCCTTGCCTGTAAACACTGAGGTGAAGACAGCATTCTTAAAGCCTTTTTCATATCTTGTGTAACCAGGTGTCCCATCTCATTCAACAATGAGCCCACATTTTCCCTAGTCTTTCTTTTGTTACCTATGTACCCGTAGAAGCCCTTCCTGTTGTCTTTGACATTCGTAGCCAGATTCAGTTTCAGTCAGGCTTTAGTTTTCATAACTTCACCTCTGGATGTTCTGATAATTCCTCTCAGGCTACCCATCATTGCTTCCTTTCTTTGTATGCTTCTTTTTTGTGTCTGAGTTTGTCCAGGAGCTTCTTGTTTATCCACACAGGCTTCCCAGCATTTTGCCATTCTTCATCCTCATTGTAATGGACCAGTCCTGAGGATGGAGGAGGTGATGCTTGACTATTAACCAGCTTTTGCACCCCTCTTCCCTCCAGGGCTTTATCTCATGGAACACTGCCAACCAGATCACTGAAAATGCCAAACTCTGCTCTCCTGAAGTCCTGGGCTGTGAACTTGCTTCTTACCCTCCTCCCTCCCTTCAGGATCCCAAATTCCACCATCTCATTGTCATTGCAGTCAAGGCTGCCTTTCACATCCCCAGTGAGACTCTCCTTATTTGTGAGTATGAGGTCCAGTGAGCACTTCTTCTCATTGGCTTGTCTGTCACTTGAGTGAAGAAGTTGATGCACCCCAAGAACCTCCAGGACTGTCTATGCCCTGCTGTGTTGTCCCTCCTGTATATACTGGAGTGGCTGAAGTTCCCCATAAAGACCTTCACAACACAGTCAGAGGCAAAAACTGTCAGGGGGTGCATGGTGAGGGCCAAAGATGTTTTCACAAGGCTGTAGAAATTCACATTCGTACATATTTTCAACTGCAATTTGACATAGCTGCCTGAGGTAAAGCAACTAGCATTAGAATTCATAGCATTTTAGAACCACTGTGAAATGGAAAAAGTGAGTTCACTCACAATGGTGTATTATTTGTTCCATGCAGTTTTCTTTATATCCTTTTTATATATATATATATAAAGACCATAATATTTAAAGGAAACATTCTTAAAGGAAATATAACTGAAGAACCTATTCTTTTTAGCCATAAACTGTTATCAGTCCCAGTCTAATGATCCAGGAGTGATATTACTGTGGCTGAACAGTGCATCCATTTGTGAGATGCCCAGTACAGCCCATTAGGTATGTGAGAGGTAAAGGGAGAGGGAGATGCTGTGTAACGTGTGGAATGAATATTTGCTCTGCTCTGTTGGTTATACGGAAAGTACATGATCACAAAACCACAGGAATCGCATCACCTCGTGTATGGCTTTCTTCCTCGATACATTTGTCTTTAATGGCACAGCTGCTGACTGCAGCTATCATACCAGAGGAGTCATTCCTCCTTTGGCTCAGTTCCCAGTCCAAAATGAACATGTTCATCCAGTCATTCACTTGTTTTTCACATTAATGGGGAGCAAAGGTGTGTCTTCACAGAACTATAAAAGTTCAATGATTGCAGTCGCAAGTTTGCTTTCCATTGCTCTTCCCAGCTCAATCTTCAGCTGGAGTTTTGCCTGGGAAAAGTTTTGCTTTTATTTACTTTTTGAAGCATTCATTAACTCTTTTTCCTAAAGAAGACATGAAAGATGCTACATTAAAAAANAGTATTTCTGAAGAATGGCCTTGCCTGTAAACACTGAGGTGAAGACAGCATTCTTAAAGCCTTTTTCATATCTTGTGTAACCAGGTGTCCCATCTCATTCAACAATGAGCCCACATTTTCCCTAGTCTTTCTTTTGTTACCTATGTACCCGTAGAAGCCCTTCCTGTTGTCTTTGACATTCGTAGCCAGATTCAGTTTCAGTCAGGCTTTAGTTTTCATAACTTCACCTCTGGATGTTCTGATAATTCCTCTCAGGCTACCCATCATTGCTTCCTTTCTTTGTATGCTTCTTTTTTGTGTCTGAGTTTGTCCAGGAGCTTCTTGTTTATCCACACAGGCTTCCCAGCATTTTGCCATTCTTCATCCTCATTGTAATGGACCAGTCCTGAGGATGGAGGAGGTGATGCTTGACTATTAACCAGCTTTTGCACCCCTCTTCCCTCCAGGGCTTTATCTCATGGAACACTGCCAACCAGATCACTGAAAATGCCAAACTCTGCTCTCCTGAAGTCCTGGGCTGTGAACTTGCTTCTTACCCTCCTCCCTCCCTTCAGGATCCCAAATTCCACCATCTCATTGTCATTGCAGTCAAGGCTGCCTTTCACATCCCCAGTGAGACTCTCCTTATTTGTGAGTATGAGGTCCAGTGAGCACTTCTTCTCATTGGCTTGTCTGTCACTTGAGTGAAGAAGTTGATGCACCCCAAGAACCTCCAGGACTGTCTATGCCCTGCTGTGTTGTCCCTCCTGTATATACTGGAGTGGCTGAAGTTCCCCATAAAGACCTTCACAACACAGTCAGAGGCAAAAACTGTCAGGGGGTGCATGGTGAGGGCCAAAGATGTTTTCACAAGGCTGTAGAAATTCACATTCGTACATATTTTCAACTGCAATTTGACATAGCTGCCTGAGGTAAAGCAACTAGCATTAGAATTCATAGCATTTTAGAACCACTGTGAAATGGAAAAAGTGAGTTCACTCACAATGGTGTATTATTTGTTCCATGCAGTTTTCTTTATATCCTTTTTTTATATATATATATAAAGACCATAATATTTAAAGGAAACATTCTTAAAGGAAATATAACTGAAGAACCTATTCTTTTTAGCCATAAACTGTTATCAGTCCCAGTCTAATGATCCAGGAGTGATATTACTGTGGCTGAACAGTGCATCCATTTGTGAGATGCCCAGTACAGCCCATTAGGTATGTGAGAGGTAAAGGGAGAGGGAGATGCTGTGTAACGTGTGGAATGAATATTTGCTCTGCTCTGTTGGTTATACGGAAAGTACATGATCACAAAACCACAGGAATCGCATCANACATTAAAAAAAAAAAAAAAAAAGCTTGTACAGAATTTAACTTTGGTATCAATGTCATCAAAACTGAAGATATATTGAGAAATATGGTGGAAGCAGTGCAATAAACAGGCCTAAACCGCACCAACATAAACTTGTGTATCGCTACTGAAGTAAATGAAACAACATTAGTTGAGGCCAACTTCACATCTTCCAATGTGTTATATCACTTCTCATATTAATAGGTGATCAGCTCCCTTCTTTTTTTTTTAGGTACAGTAAGGAACTTTTTTTTAGACAAATTGTGATAGAGTTTAAGGTGGGAATTCTACAAGAGTCTTCAAAGGCACTGCAGAAGTGTGGTTGTAACTTCTGATGGTTAATTGTATTCTGTCAACTTCTAGAAAACCCAGGCTCCTGTTGCCCTGAGCTCTGGCTTGATAGATATCAAAAGATAATCCATCTACAGTTAAATTCATGATTTCACCCTGGCCAATACTAGCAAGTTAAAAAGGTTTAATTCCTTATTATTCTCAATAAAAAAATACTATACACGCTTAATTTTAAGTATGTTCTGTTGACTTTAGCGAGTGTTAAGGTAGAGTATTTAAAGCTAAACCATCATCTTTGTGCTGCCCTTGGTAAGAATGCTTTTCTGTATTAAGACCCTACAGTAAGTTAACATAAAACAGATACATATAGCTGGAGATGGAAATAGACAAAAGGATGGGGGGAAACAGTAGTAAGTTGGCTCATGGGTAATTAAGAAAATGAGTTAAAAATTAAGATAAATGAACCAGAATAATCTAAATATCCGCTTTATTTTGATACGGTGACACGCTGATATGTTGAGATATGATGATTTCTTTACCAGGTCAGCAACTAGTAAAGCTCTAATCTCAACAGGATCAAGAAAATTATTTATAAGTCTTTCACATCAATATTGGATGATGTACCAAATGAAACCTTTCTATGGTAATCTGTGATTCAGGGAAGAGAGAAGGACGTAGGGAAAAAAAAAACAGTACATGAGAAGAGGTCAGAAATAAAGTGGCCATGTCCTGAGTGCATCCATGCATTTCATCACCTTAACCAATTCCTGCAATGATCCAACTCTCTTTGATGCCTCTTCCCAGCTCTCCTAGAACATCACTGCATTTGGAAACAAAAGCATCCATGCCCTAGTGGGCATAGGAAGAGATTATTAATTGAACTGAGTATTTCAGTCATATTCCTGTCTTTGTTCCTCCTGGATTTCCTTGTCTGTCAGGAGATAATAAGTAGACCCAGTGCTCAGCCATAACTGCTGAGAGCAGCATTGTGATTCTCAGTAATGCCATGTAGACAGAAGGAAATCTTTATCTGACCTCATCAGGAAAACGTTCAGGCACTAGTTTGGAAGTGCATGTGCATGGAGGGGCTTGGAGCAACAAAACTCCCAACCCCTCTCTTTTTTGCTTCAGAATTACAGTTGCTCCTTTCCAGCAGGTTCTGGGGCTGATCTTCCACATGCTCTGAAGGTGCTTGACAAGCCTAAAATAGGAAAGGCACAAGAGCCCATAGAAGAAATTCCCAGCCTTTCCAGCGGCATGTATAAGACTTATTGCTGTGACTTTCAAGGCTCAATGGTCAACCACCTCCCTTACGTACATTTGAAAATCCTACCATGTTTCCATGTCAGTTAATCTCAAAGGAGGTTTCCAAAGAAGAGGAAAGAATTAGCTATAAATACTAAAACAGCTAAAATTCATCACTTTGCAAATGCTTTCAGAGCCAAAGAAGGGCTAGCTGCAGACAAATCTGATTCTCACTTGTCTTATTTCTTCCTGGGCAGGGAAGATTACAGTCAAAGGGAGTAGTGTTGATATTTTTCATTGGGCATGGGGAGAAAGACACAGAAAGGAGAAAACGGCAGTGGGGTGTATCCAGCTAAACTAAAGGATAAAAGAAGTACGGCTAGCTTGCAGAATTAATTGAGTTAGCTGGATAAGTGAGTGACAAGACTGATTTTAGTATCTCAGGCTATGGGGGGTATTATTAACCAAAAGGATCTCTCTTAAGAATCCAGATAAGGAATCTTATGTTTAGGAAAGTTTAGGAAAACTACACTAATTGTAAATGTCCTTTGCTGAGCAATCCCTGGTGTCCCATGACGTCCTTGTAGTAGCAAGGTCTGTAATTGCCTACGGCTACCTCCTCATAAAAGTACAATTGCTGACAAAAGGAAATTGCATCATCCAGCCTTTCTTCTTCTTGAACAAAAAAGGGGAAGCTCTACTCAAGTGTTGTTAATGGCAAGAGGATTAATTCTAGGAAGTTTGGAAATAGGTCATGTAGCACATAATGAAGAGGAGTTGAACACTGACTCTGGCAGCCTTACTTTGTATTCCTGACTCAGGCATGACCAGGGCAAGGATCGAGCTCTGTACAGACCTCCAGAGCACCAAAAGAAGTAGCAAGACTGTAAAGAGAATGAAGTAAGTAAGAGCTACTGGGAATCCCTGGCTGCACTATTGTTGTAAATCTTTTTGTTTCCCTGGTAAAGTTTGATGCCCTCTCCACTCTTCCCACCTTCAGTGAGGTTTCCTTGTACTCAGGCTTTAAGAGTATTGGCAATTTGATTTTGGCACATGTGAAAAAGTGGTTATTGTTGGGGAATATTGAAAATATCCTTTAAATTGTCCATGGTTAAATAATTGTCAGAAAGCCACATTCAGGAAGGGCTGTTACATAAATATGTGCTGATCTTAGTGGCCGCTGTTGGGGACGAAATTACATATGCCACAGCAGGAAATGTAAGATTTTTTTTTATGATCACTTAACCCATGAGTCCAAGAGATTTAGGATCAATAACTGAGCCTGAGGGTGTTTCGCAAAGCGGTGAATAAAATATGGGTCCATTCATATGGATCAAGGGAATGTGATTCACTGATATTTATGATGATCAGAGATAAAAATTCTTTCCTTAGGTCCTCTAGTCAACTGTTTTTCCTCCCCACACACACCCCCAATCTTTTCCATATTGCAACAGAGTTCTCCTTGCAGCTTGTCCTATAGTTTTCGATATTCTGCTCCTACTTATCCATAAAGGAAAGTAGAAGAGTAACAATCATCCCGGTGGAAAATGTGCACTTGACTTGAATCTCCGGGCACTGCCAAACCATTTCCTGTTCTGATTGCAGCAGAGAGAGATAAAATTCCACAGTGGTGGGAATAAACCGAAATTAGAGCAAAGATTTCCAGTCAGTTATGAGTCCTAACCAAAAATGTCTTTTGCTGCAAATATTTTAGCTTGGATCTATTTTTTGATGGCTCGCTGCAGGCAAAGAGGGCAGTGCTTCACAGAGGAAGCCAAATTTGCCTATCAAAAACAACAACCCAAACTGAAAGCGTGACAAGAGCTGATCCGCATTTGCATACACTGCAATTCCACATGTGTATTTGTACAACTCCGCAACCAAAGGGCTCATTAGGTACCTAGATAGCTATCTGCAGGCACCCTTCCCCAGGTGACACATGCAGGGCTGGCAAAGATAGACGGAATTAGTGGATTTTGGATGTGCAGTCCTGGCTCTTCTGCCATGAAGACGCTTAAACGTGTAGTTTTGGTTTAGGAGCTGGAAAGAACCGGCTGTTAGAGGACGCAACGCAGAGCAAGCCCTGACGCACCGTCGGACTGCCGGACTGTCCTGGGGGGGCTGCGGACGGTCCCAGGTCCTCATACATCTCATGGAGGGCAGGAGCATCCAGCGCCTGGGCTATAAAAGCCAGGCGAGGCCTGAGGAGGGGTTGGAGTGAGCTGGAAATGCCTCTCTGGAAGCAGGTACCTGCCCGCGCCCTCCGTGTTCGGGAGGGCTTGAAGGCGGTGTGTGGGGTCTAAGTGACGACGGGGTGCCCTCCCCACCTTCCCCCACCCCCGACTCTGGGGGCTGCCCCGTGCCCTCCTCGCCGCCCCCCGGGAGCTGCCCCGCTCTCCCTGCGGCCGCCGGGGGGAGCCCGGCCCCGGCCCGCCGCCGCAGCCCGAGCGCTCCCCCCTTCCCCACGCCGGGCGCCAGCCGCAGCTACGAGCGGCCGGGAGACGCCGCCGCCCGCTCCGCACGGCTCCGCAAGGCTCTGCTCAGCTCCCAGAGCAAGGGCTTGTTTTCCTGCCCGGATGATGAATTTCTCCGCAAGGTCATCCCTGCCCGCGGCGGCGGCGTGCCCGCGGCTCCCCGGGCACCGCTGCGGAGGAGGTAAGGGGCGGGGGGTGGTCGTGAGCACTCATACATCTCCCCAGCAAGTTTTTCTGCGCCGGAGAAGAGCAAGGTCGGGGCGTGGACAGGTGCCCGGGGCGAGGCGGGGGGTTACTCCGCCTTGCCGGCATTGCCCGGGCCAGGGGTGCTGTGTGGGCCGAGCCATGCCCGGGGAGTGCGCCCCGAGGAGTCGTGACCTCCTTCCCGGTGTGGGATCAGCCGAGCGGACCCCCGAGGATGGGGGACAGCCGGACTGGGCTAGCCCCAAGGGGGTCTCCCTTAAGCCTCTGTTGATTTTCACCGGTGCTTGGAAGCGGGTTGGGCGCCCGCGTGTCTGGGAGCGCGGAAAACTTAAAAAATAAAAAGGAAAATAAGGTGCCCCCGCCTTGGCGGGCCGGGCCGGGGCGTGGGGGGGAGGATGCCCAGAGCGGTCGCCACGGCAGTGGCGCGGTCGCCACGGCAACGTATCGGCGGCCCGCGGCTGCGGTGTCGCAGCGCGGAAGGTGCCAGGAGGCCGCCGCCGCTATGGGGGGCAGCCCCAGCCCCCAGCCCTTCGCTTCAGGGTTCAGGGGGAAGGGGCCTCCCCGAGGCCTGCCCCGCGCACGCTCCTGCGGCCTCCCCCGGGGCGAAGCCGGGGGGGGGACGGGAACAGACGTGCGGTGCGTACCGATGTACCCCGGGAAGGGTGTCTCCGAAACCCGGGGGCTTCTGAAACTGTGCTCTCGGGGGTACTGGAGGGTGGTCAGCCCGGGCACTGAGCTGGGATGTTGCAGTCAAGTAACGGCACACGCGGTGATGCTCCCCCGTGTTGGAGCCGCACTGCTGGTTTGCTAGAGGTGCGTTGGACAACCTGGCTTGAGGCGTTAGGGCTGGACATAAATCCCTGATGGGCTTCTTTCTCCTGCTGAAGACGGTGACAAAACTACGGATGATCTTGCCATCTCCCAGTCTGTGACTTGTGTTGTCCACAGATCAACCTGCTTTTTGTGCCCCATACAGGCCTTGACTTTGTTAGTACTTTTTTCCTTCATCCTTCTATTTTTCTGAGAAGATAACAATGCTGCTGCTCGTGCTTTATTAGTCATACGGAATTATGATCCTGTAGGCTAACCTCTTCCATAATACAAAGCACAGGCTATTCCCCAGTGAGTCCGAGGTCAGGTCCACCAGGCTCTTCAGTCTTGATTGAATGACTTCCAACGGTGAGGAATTGACTGTGTTCCTGGATAATTGGCTTCAATTGTTAGTCTCTTCGTTAAACGTTTGCATCTTTTTTTCCACTTTGAACTTGTCTGACTTCATCTTCTACCAACTGGATCTTGTAATGTCTTTGTCTGTCAGATTAAATAGCTATCTAGTTTCAGATCGTGTCTCTCTGCTCAAGTATTTAAGGGCAGTAATTAAATAGCTATTTAACGTTGTCTCTGACGAGATAAATAGACCGGGCCCCTTTAGTCTCTCCCTGGAATGCAGAAGGGGTCCACCACTCTTTTCTGAGCCCCCGCTGCTGTCCTCACTGGCCACCAGCATGGCACAGTGGATTCCAGGAACGCTCCCGTTAATGTCACATGCAAAGATAATGACATGTGTTCAGTATTCCCCTGTCTATTCACCCAACGGTACAAACTTTTCTTTCCCACGACTACGTGGTGGGAACTTATGTTCTATCACTTAGCCCCTGCCTTTCTTTGTAAGCCAGGGTTTTCTCAGAAGCTGTGGCCTCTCCCGAAAGGACATTTAAATGAAATCTTCCTACATGCCTAACTGCGGATCTGCCTATGTTAAATGGATTTACACCCCTCCACCCCCTGCCACTTCACTTCCAGGGAGTCTGCAGCTTGGGAATGATGACAGAGGTCTGTTGTTTCTCCTTCTTGAAGTCAGCTGAGCTTTTTCCTGGGACCTCCATGTAAAGCTGTCTTTTTTCTTCTTGGTAGAATTTGCTCCAGATGACCTTACAAGTTATTTCAAGTTTACTGGGGGAGAAGTTATACTGAGTAATACACAAACTGCAAGCTGAAAGTGCCCATTACAGTGAATTGGTTTCGTAACTGCTTTTATTCAGCTGTGCCTCCAAGTGTTGGTGAAAGAGGCTTGCTTTCCTGTTTTACAGAGCTAAATCCCACTGCTGGGTATAATGTCTAGGCTGATATGGGTATTGTCATTATGTTGCAATACTTTAACTTCAATTTTGTGACTTTTACTTACTCTGAAGTGTGCTTAAGGCTGGATTTGTAGCTTACTTTAGAATGCACAGTGTCGTCATGTATAGGCCAGAGGTGGGTGGTTTTTGACAGGATATTGTCAAGATTTCCAGTAGCATATAGCAGCTCAAAGGGGGGCTGAAAGGAAGAATTGACTAGTCTGAAGGCACCTGCTGTGGGAGATGGTACAAAATAACAAAGTTCTTTGAAGTGGACTCTTTTTTTGAGGGGAGGCAGGCTGTTTTTTATAACCACCTCAACTTGCTCAAAGGGCTTAACACACACTGAGGGAGTGGGATGTAAGAAAGGTCCAAAAAGACCTTACTTCTCCATGCAGACCATCCCATGAAGTAAATACAGTGGTGAACCTTGTGAGTCAGGTTTGTTTGTATGAATGAACGTAGCAGGTTTCAGCCTTTAGAATGGCTTGTCTTCAAAGTGTTAAAAACAAGAAAAAGTACATTCTGATCGTGTAATGACTTAAATGTCAGGATAGTGAGCTTTCTTGAAATTTCACACAGGAGTTTTTGTTTCTCTCTAAGTCCCTGAAAAATATGTCTGTATAAAGAAATACACTAAGTATAAATAGTGATGGATGAATGAGGTACCCTTAAGGTCTGACAATCATTACTGAGCTCACATCTGATTGAATAGAGTGACTGTATGAGCTATAGAATTGTGGTGAATTTTCCACAGGCTGGTATCAGCATCTTATACAATTATCTGCATAATAAACAACATTCCCCCTCCCAATATGAAATTTTAAAATTTGATTACCTAGGAGGCAGCTTCCCCCATCTATTCAAAGTCAGCTGGGCTAATTTCTCGATTATTTTTTTTTCCCAACACATGCTTTCTCTTTTCAAGGTGGCGTCTTTTCTTCAACTTATTTTACAGTCAGAAGAACATGCATATCTTTCCATAGGGTGACGGATCCCCTCAAAGCTTAACCGTTCTTGAGTCATGATGCCCCAGCATTAAGAACAGCAGCTCTTAATAAATTCTACAAGGCTAGGGCAGACAGATGATCATATTTTTATGACTCAAACTTAGTGTTAATTGTAGACTGTCCAACAAGTGCTAGGTTAGAGTTAAGTGGGTTTCATTAACAAAAATATGTTGGCAGTAGTAAAATTTGTCAGATTCGGGTCCTACAACTGTTACTGCCACTTTATTTTGAATAACATAAAACCCCTCCATCATGTAGATGCAGGTGAAGCTAAAGAGGACCTGATTATATTAAGAACAACATCCTGCCTCTGATTTGTTTGTGAAACCATCACTGATGTAGGAGTAAAAGGAAGCTGCTTGTAGTCTTACAACTACAGACAGCAATATTTTGTAACTTGTATGACTGCTTCTTGCAGTGCATCATGTCTTACTATATAACCCCCATGGTAAAGGCAGAGGTGACATCTAGGCTGAATCTGTTGCTTTTGTGGATTTAAGAGTAATCCTGGACTAAGAGCTGATATTATCTAACAGCATGTAACGACTTCATAGCTGATAAAGCTTTTGTACCTGTCCCACAGGGTCATGGACTGGTTCCATTCGTGCAAAATTCTTTAAAATTAGTTGTTTTGTTATTGGCAGTACTTTGATATTACTATGGAAGATGATAAATGTAACAAAAGTCACCTGGGATTGTTTCTCTATTATCTTGGATACAAATTGGGTGTCCTAACTGTATGCATCAATACTATGTGACAAGATGTCTGAACTGATCTCATGTGTCTTGTATATTGGATCATTTGGGTAAACATCACCTTCTTAACAGTCAGAACAAAAACAAAATTGATAATATTTACAGGGAGAAGCAAGTTCTGGATATGTTCTGCATGAAATTAACTTACCTTCCAGTAGGAAAAGCTTTTGAGAGCATTTCTGAGCACAGTTTACTTTTTGCAAATATTAGTAATAGAAAAGGGCTATATATTTCTGTTTTCTTGTATACATGAATTTTGAACACAATAACAGTGCTATGGAAAGAAAGACTTGTACTGATTAAAATTTTATTTGCAGGTACCAGTTACTTACTGAAGTTGAGTGATTTGTTTCTTGCACTCCGTGGCTAAGAGTTTGTATTTGCAAACTGTCAGCAGATCTGAAAGGGAGAGGTGTCAGCACACTGCTGAGTAGATAGGAGGAAAAACACAACTCCATACAGGGTGTGTGGGAGAGAGGCAAGGGGAAAAGTGGAGTAAGGACTAGGAACCAGTGTAATATCATTTTGCCTCTGTCAGCAGTGGACATGTGTACTTGGAAAAAATAATTAAGTGGAGGAAGAATGCCAACAACCACAAATATTACAATGAATTGATGTAAAAGCTTCTATCAGGGTACTACAGGGATGTCCACAGAGGAGGGATTGAATTCTTCTTTTCCCCTATCTCCGGCTCCATGATCCTGTGTTACAAAACTCAGTGACAGGTAAGGAAGCTATTATCATAGCTGGTGTCAAACAGACATCCAGGGAGGTTCTGTTATTTTTTTGAGTGAACAAGAAGCAAAACAAAGAGTCTGTACCTATTCTATCATAGCTGGTGTCAAACAGACATCCAGGGAGGTTCTGTTATTTTTTTGAGTGAACAAGAAGCAAAACAAAGAGTCTGTACCTATTCTATCTGTGCTTGTCGTTACTTTTACTGTTCATTTTACTGTATTTATTATACATTAGTAAAATGTAGTAATTCCACTTGAGTTTGCTCACTTCCTTGCCTGCTTTCTTCCCTCTGAAAGTAGTTCTCTTAGAAGGAGAAGGAGTTAATTGAGGGGGACACAAGCAGACACTCCAGTGCTTTGTTAAACTATGGTATCTCTGCATACTATTAGCATCTGTATCTAACAGAGCGGCGACCAGCTCTGAGCTGAAACTCAAAGCTTGTGTCACTTGGCAAATGATGACAACTTGTTTTCGACTCTAAACTATCCTTGTCCATCTCTGGAGATGAAAATATTCTGTTCAGAGAGTGAAGAAATATTTTTTAGAGTAGGATCATAAGAAGAGTGTATTCTGAGCTGAGGTACTTCTCATCCCCCTCTTAGGCAACCCTCACAGTCACAACTAAGGAAACAAACTCAACTGTGATAAGACAGATATGAAGCATGTTGCTAGATGAGAAGCCTTGTTGTGGTTTGGTGAACTTCTGATCCAGGAAGCAGCAGCATTGCTAAGTTTAAAATAATTCATATTGTCTATGGATTGATTGTAGTTACGTAGTAATAATGTATGCACCTTCATTTGTATACCTATACATTAATGCAGATGCAAACATGGGAGTGCAAGCAGTGTTTCTCAAGGGGCTGGTAGTTCAGTAAAGTCTGGTAAGAGCTAACAAAGCTACCACAGTAGTTCAGTTAGCTACAACTCTGTAATTGTTCAGTTGAAGTGTAGATTAGGACTGGAGTAACTACTGTAGGAAAGGTTGCTTGAAAAGAGCCTGCAATCAGTAGTGGTGTATTCTCATTGTCTGAAAAAAACAGTATCATAGGCAGAAATAGTGACCAAACTTTTAGCTTTGGAAAGGCAGGTCTTATTATTTGATTATATGTCTTTTTTTTTTTTTTTTTGTGACCTTTCTTCCTGCTAAATGGACCAGGTGTTTCTAAAAATCTTGAAAAGTAATCAATGTTTACTTGAATTCTCTCTGTGACACCTGTATCTTGAGATTCTGCTGTAGCTCAGTGATGGTAATTAATATTGTCAGCTCTTCACAATCATCAAGCAGTTATCACCAGTTGGTGTTTTGTCCCAAAAAACAGGGTGGCTTTCTATATGATACGTGTGGGGTTTTCCTTCTTTTGGAGAAGGTTGGACAAATATTGGTTATTGTGATTGGGATCCTGGATTGCACTTCAGTGATGAAAATCTTTTTCCCAGTGATGCCAATGTGCAAATAAACAAACAAACAAAAAAAGCTCAGTTTTCAAAAGGGAAGTTAAAAAAAAAAAAAAGGCAAAACGAAACAAGGTGCTATGCAGTTATTTTTACTGCACTTCATGCAAAAAGACAACAAATTCAAATAGAGGACATGAATACTATACTACATTATGACTAATCTTAAATGGTTACTATAAAAAGCAATGGCTTCTCTCCAACATAGACAGTGAAGTCAGTCAAGATTAAATTCAGACATTTTCCGGTGGCTCCATGCACCCTTTTTACATGCAACATTAGACCTGCTGCTCCATGGGAAAATCATTAGAAATCTGGGAAAATCGGTCAATGTGTTATCATGAAAACAGCAGGAATTACCAACATGGGGTAACAAAGGATCTGATGTTACCTTAAATTTGTGTAAACAGGAGTCAATTCATTAACATTTGTGCGCAAAACAAACAAAAATAGCTAAGTGGTCGGACATAAGTTTCAGATAGATGGATTTTTCCTTTCGTGGGTGAAACAGAGAAGGAAAAGAGCAGTAAAGTGGTTACTAATCTGATTTCACATTGTTTTGGGAAGAGTTGAGTGTTCCTTTCAGTAGAGGTGGAGCATGGTTTCTCTGGTACCAGGGAAACATGGTGTCTGCCCAGCTCGGGGTGAGCAGAATCCCTTAACCTAAGGCCAGACTGACTGAAACTGATTTTCTACTCTTGGACAGTTATTTTGGCTTAAGGAAACTGTAAAACATGTTGAAGTCTAAGGATTGGTGATTTATATCCCATGTGTTGCCAGTGTGATTAGTCTAACAAGCAGCGTGGCTGCTGCTGAAGGCTCAGGGAACAGTCCCTCCCCTTCCATAGGGTCCTATCTGACCATGGAGTATTTCCAAAAGAAGGGCAGAACAGTAAATCTGGAAAGTCAGTGTAATGGACTAATTGGGCAATCTTCTAGCAAAGAAGATGATGTGGATAGGTCACTTGCATTTTTAGCAAGTCCTCATTTTCTTCAACTACTGGAGCTACATTTCAGAGCAGCTTTTAGGATGTCCACTGAGCAATGAACTAGATATCACCAGGTCCCAATCTTAGAAATCAGAGAGCTGTAGAAGTCCTGTAAATCTTCCCAGCTCAGCTCTCCTAGAAGTAACCTGGCTGTTGGGGAGTTAGCTAGCCCTCAGGCTAAAAATGCTGAAGGGTAATCAGCCCATAGTATTTAACAAATTAGAGGGTCACTGTCATTAATGTCCCTCTCCTTCCTCTGAAGCATCAGTTTAATGAAAAACTTTACACAATTGAAAGACTTAGCTCTAGAGATGAGTCATTAGGAAAATGATAAAATATAATAAGCTTGCTAGGGGGTGTAGGAAGGGGTAGAAGTTACATGATAAAATATTTGTCATCAAGATGATACTCTGAGAAGAGCTGTATGGAAACAAGATGACAGAATTGTTCCACCCCGAAAGGCTGGTATTTCACAAGTGCTGGAAGTTTAATAACACTGCAGCATGTGACAGCATCTCCATTTTTATTAAAAGAAAATGTTAATTCTCCTCTTGAGGTTAATGATTAGGGAATATCTGTTAAAAGCCAGCAAAACAGGCCATGAAGGTCTGCATAAGTTTATCAGAACCCAGATTTTTGCTCAGGCAAAGCAATAGCCTTATCAGATGCCCTTTTTCAGAACTCTGAAATGTAATGTGCCAGTTTCCATACAGTCTGGAGGGACAGCTATCCCAATTACAGATGCAGCTGTGATTACATTTGACAATTCCTAGTTGCAGCACCAAAGACATTTTCACAGGAAGAGTAAGTAAAATTTTGAAGGGTCACACTTCATGGTATAGCAGAATGAAGTGACCAGGCTTTTGGGTCCCTGCCTGCTGCCCAGTCCTTCAGATAAACCTGTTTCTGCCACGAGCATGAGCACTAAGAGCAAGTGTGCTTTTGCCTACCTCAGCCAAGGGCTGAGTAGAGCTACCTGCACCTGGTGACTTCAGGTCAGGACTGAGCAGAATTTGTGCTGTTTATCTCATGCCAGAGAACATAGAGTTCATGGGACTAAATTCACTTTGTAGTTCTGGCTCTGTGCTAATGATGCTAGAAATGCATCAGGATGCACTGCAGACTATGAGGAGTAAAAACTGTTCATTCGTTTCCTGAGAAGTCAAGCAAGCTCCATCAGGAGATGCTGAGGAAAGCTTTAACAAATGGGTATTACAGAAGGATTAACTTCATTAATTTCACTGCTTATGCTTTTAGCATTTAGGAATTAATCCAGCTTTTATTGATTGTTTAGGTCTCACTTATCCTGATGTCTAAGAAATGGAATAAGCAGTTTCTTCCTGCATATAGCAGGCACAGAAGGTAACAGAGAGATGGTATTCCCTTTGGTGAGGAGAGGTGCCTTGCTCTCCTGGCTGGGTTCAGTGTACAGCTCAATTTAAAGGCTATGGGCCCATTTTACACCGCTCACGGTGCAATAAAGGGAAATATCATAAGGCCAGAGAGCCTTCCCTTGGAAATACTTCTGTATTAAATGTTCTGCTTTCAGAGTTGCTTCCAGCTGGACCATGCCTGGCCATTATCATACAGTTGATATGGGGGAAATAGCAGAACAGTATTTATCTAGTTCAAAAGATGGTCTTAATATGAAGTGCCTCGGGGGAATATTGCCTGGAAAATGTATTTTTGTAATAAAATGGCCTGGTTTAGAATTACAGTTTTCCATGCTGGAGGAGACGGGAAAGTGGCAGGAGGCTTGCCAAAGAGATGGACAATAAGTACACTCACACTTGCCTCCCTCGTGAGAAGATGAATGGACTGAATGTATTCATAACATAGCATATAAGGTTTTTTTTTCGGCTAGGTTCCTGCATGCAGGCTATTTGTATGTATCTGCTATATACAAATCAACATGCCTGCAGGAATGTGAGCAGACGTTCATATCAGCAGCCAACCCAAACACACAGATGACAAGGAGAGAGCCCACACAATGTCTGTTGGAGCTGCTCCTCAAAAAGTCTTAGGGGAAGAAAATCAAGTAAAAGGAGGACAAAGCTAATAATAGTTTTGTTAAGTACCTACCAAGAAAGCAAGCTTCAATTACATCACACTTCTAATACTATGATCGCAAGTGGCAAGCTGTGTAACAAGTGTTATTTGCTGTTACTTATCAGTTCTATCTGTACAGGTGCTCCAAGACAACCCATGTGTTACTCCTCCAGTAGTGGAGCCTGCCTTCTAGTTACTGATAAGTCCCACCTACTGGTCCTCAGTTTCTCTCATGTTTTTTTCTGTTGAAACTTTTCTTCTTTTTCAATATGACTTATAATCTAACTTTAGCAAACAGATTAGTCCTTAACCACCGGCTGAGTTCAACTAGTTGGCAATCAAAGCTACACCTGTTATTTCAAAATCATACCAGAGTGAGTAGCTAATGTGCTGCTCAGAGGAAAAAAAAAACCACAACCAACCTTAATTAGATGGGTGAATTTTGACTT
The DNA here is from genome assembly GCA_013400055.1 of Nycticryphes semicollaris. Lineage (NCBI taxonomy): Eukaryota > Metazoa > Chordata > Aves > Charadriiformes > Rostratulidae > Nycticryphes > Nycticryphes semicollaris. The sequence continues at coordinate 639,209 of VXBJ01002547.1, read as the reverse complement.
CATGGTTAAAGGCTGTAATTCTTTTGATGTAAACCCTGTTAATGGAGCAGCTGCAGTTTATGAGTTATAAATTTGGCCTTTTACCAGAGGTATCTAAACAGAGATATTAAATTGATATGAATTATTCTAAACACCATAGTTGCCATTCTGATATGAAGCCAAATAACATCATCCTTTCAGTCATCCTTTCTTACACAGCTGATTCAGAATGAACTTAGGGCAGATGAGGTAGAGATGAATGGATAGAATGGTGTTTCAGCCAATAGCATGCCCTTGAAAATTGTTGTTCTCTACAGTCTTTAGTGGTGGTCCTGAAATAATCCTGGCTTGTACAGAGCAATGGTGCCACCATAAACAGCATGGCAAGACTTTAATTCCCAAGAGTTAAAAGTTTAGTTGTACCAGGTGCTTCTGCAAATCCGGAATCTATCGCCAATGTGCTTTGCATGGATGCAGTGTGCTGTGCAGAAGGTTTCAAGACCAAAGTTTTCTAGGCAATGGTTTGTTGCAATGGCTTCCTAGCATTGAATTTAAGAAAGACCAGGATGGTAGAAAAGTTGCAAAGGAAAAGACATTGAGTAAGTCTAGTCATGAACTCAATTCCATGTCTGGTTGCAGAAAGGAATTTTCTGATAACTTCTATGCATCTTTCCTGATGTTTCTTTGAACCTTTTTCTGAGCAGTCAATGATTCAACCTCTCCTCATATCCTGAGGAGTGTAAAAGTACCTGTTTTCTAGTAGACCATATGGTGGCTCTCACAAAGCTTTTGCACAGTGGAGTTAAAGACACAGTTAAATGTGTTTTGGGGTGGACCCATTAGTTTTGGAGAGTATTTTGAAGAAAAAATGTGCATGAAAATATATATTACCCCTTGAATTAATGCAATATTCATCCATCCCTCCTTTCCCATGTTGAAGGCTGATTTTGTGTGTTGTGTGTGAAATTTCATCCATGGGCTCCTGAGCTGAGCTCCATGACCAGAATTTAACTGGGATAAATCTTCTGTAGTGACCCAGTCTTGATTTGAAATTCTTCACTGTTGATCCTTGAAATGGTTAATCATACACCTAATGACTAATTCTGCATTTCTTGAGAGAGGATTTCCTGTTTGTGACTGAAAAGAGGGCAGCCTTTAGGAAAATACTCTTTCCCCTTCTGCACATATGCATCTTTTAGTTGTCTATTTGCTTTCCTTTTTTTGCTTCTCATGTCTCTATACACAGAAAAATGCTTCCTCTATAGTCAAAGACCAGTTTTTTTAATAGTATTTGCTGTTAGCCACCCATTGAAAGAAAAAGACCTAACCAACTACATAAAAATAATCAGGAAATTGGGAAAAAATACTCATCAGAGGCTTTAAAAGACAGCAATGCATAGGATGTTCAAGTTGAGCATGCAATGTGAGATAGCAAGAGGTATGAACATAGTTACCATCGCAAATACTTAAGCAGTGTTAAAATTGTCCTTCAAAAGGGTGCTATACCATGGTGCACAACAGTCTAAAAATGTCCATTTCTTATGAACAAATTCCTGGCCTTGAGCTATATGAAGCTGTGAAATGGTCTGGCAGGAGCACTGAGTAAGAGACAGATGGGGAATCAGTGCTGGAAGAGCATTCAAGCCTAAGTACAGGAGGCAGAGGGCCAACAAATTTCTGTATCACGTGGACCAACCAACTTACTTTCTCCTGTACATCCTCTTTTTTTCTGAAAGAGCAGCTCTTTCCTTCTTTCACCTCCTCCCACCCACTTACCCAGCCAGAATTCACCCAACAGTTGTAGAGATAGGTCGGCCTCATAAATGGAATAAAGTCATTGAGTCCATGTGGGAGAAGAATGTTGTTTCTGGAATCAGCATTGAGCCTCATTCTCCAATTTTGTGGGAGAAACTTAGGAATGAGGCACACTAACCTTGAAATTCAACAGCTGAGTGATTCATGATTCAATCTATTTGCTACCCAGAGAAAGGACCAGGAGACTAATGAATTTCCAGCAGTTGCAGCTTTTCCCATAAAGGGCAAAACCTCCACATGCTAGGGGAATGAACACTGTTTTCTGTCCTCCTGGGAAAGAAAAAGGGTGAGAGTTTTGAAGTGGCAATGGGGGGATTTTCCAGCCCATCTGCAGTGCTAACCAAACATCTGTTTCTCTCAAGCCACCTCCTGCGGCAGTCTGCATTTGCAAAAATGTTTTTCTCCTGTTGACTTGGAGTAGAAAAGACCCATTTACCTGTGGCTGCATGCGCTTGTGGTTTAGAGTTGTTAATAAATAGATGAGGGACCAGAGTGAACAGAGCTGAGATAGTGAGGATCAAGCAATAGCGATTGCCTGGACTGTCCTGCCCTGGAGCAGCTGAGCAGGGATGGAGGGGAACATGCAGGCTCCTCACCTTAGTAACAGCCTGTCACTGTGTCCTGGAGTGGAGCCTGAGTTTATGATAATATGGTTATACGAGGAACACCTGATACATTGAGCTTAGTTTCCAAGCTCTATTGCCTGGACTTACTTGATCTTCTGACCCAAGCTGCCCCTTTATCCACATACTTCTTCCATTTATTCTTGGTCTGCTCTGAGTCCCCTTGCTTAAGCGCACAGGCTACAGGTTTATAGGAAGGGTCATTCAGAATGAATTATCATCCTTGGTCTCTGCAACAGAAGCAATTTACCTGTAAGAAGAAAAAAGATAATCAGGTGCAGTCACTTGCTTAGTATCCCATTGCCTGCTGCCCTCTTCACACTGAATGTCCTCTTCTTGTTGTCAAGCGTTCATACCTCATCCGATCCCAAGTCCTGCCTCAGCTTTCTGAGGAGCAAGAGTTAACAGACTCTTTTTCCAAAAGCATTTACCTCCTTGTATGAACGCTTACAGATCTGCAGTGGTTGCAAGTACTTTTCTTGAATGTATGGCCTTCCTAGGTCAGTAACATCCTTTGCTTGTTCAGCTTTAAGGTGGGGCTTTTGAGGTTTTGGGGGACATTTTTCTTCACAAAAGCTGGCAGCAGCACGTTCTATACAACTGTTTGGTTTTCTAGCTTGTGTTTTAACAGAGGTACCAATCTGCTTCACCTCTTTATAGATTCAGAACTTGCTGTACGGCAGTAATCCAGCAAAGGGAGACAGCCCTTTGAATGTTTTTTGGTAATGTTTCAGAGGTCAGCCTCTAAAGCCAGATTCCTACACTCGTGATTGTGAAGAGTGTTTAGTTGTAGATGATGAGATGCAGGAGAAAGGTGTTCTGCAGTTAAATCACTGGCATTAGACACTGATTTTTGCAAAATTTTTTGTGATCTTCATCTCTGTTAGCTTCTGAAGAAGAAGCAGAAAATTTAGCTTCTAAAGCTAACTAAAAAAAACATTGATCCTCTAAAGAAGAGGCAGAATACTGGTTCCTACCTCTGCTTTGTATCTGGCCCGCTTAAACTATGAATGTTTAGTATCTCTCTGCTGACATTAGGGTCTTCTGGCATTTCTTGGAGAAGAACAGGAACGAGATTGTACTTTCAAAAATGCCGAGCAATTCGTGACTCCCACTGGCTTTACTAGTATTTCTGAATATTCAGCACTTTGGAGAGTCAAACTTCTTGATTTTTAGCACCTAGTTTTAATCACCCAGATGACTATCTTTATGTTAGCATATATCAGATTTTATGTGTACATCTGTCTGCAGTCACGTATGTATGCAAAGTTTGCAATAATAAGAACTGTATCCATAAATAGGATGTCAATAAAAATAAATTGTGGTAGGAAGCCTACTGTGCATCCACAGCTGTCAGATAACTGGTTGAAGTGCTTAGTGCTTATATTCGAGAATGTTCTGTGTAGAAATAAACCATTTTGTCTGGGTTTTCACACTGGCTCATGGTTGCCATGTGTTTTCTCACTCCTTCAAGTATGCCTCTGTGAGGCATCTATGTTAAGTGCGAGTGCAGTAATTAAGTCCTAAGCTGTGAATGATCCTTTTTCACACCCTGCCAACTTCTACTCCAGCTGACTTAGAAACAAGGACAAAGCTATTGTGCAGCCCTGCTCACTCACAGCTGTGCTCCAGCAAGGTACAGCCTGACCTCAGCTCACTTCTAAGATTTGCAGGTTAAATGTGCTGGCAGCTTGAACAAGAGCAGGTAAAACTGCTCCAAAGAAGACTAAAAAGGAACGCAATGTGATGTGAGGAGCTGGGAATTGGGTGAGAAACTATAGTTGCTTAGGGCTGTCACATCTCTCTTTTCTTTTTTAATATTTGGGGGCACGTTTTGTTTTGTATTGTGAAGCAGCTGCCTGCAGCTTGAGAAGCAAAGCTTGTAGCTTCACCACACGTGAAGGTGAGCTGAAGGAGTACCAGCCACACTGCCCATGGGGCTGCGTGGTTTGGGTTTGGGCAGGTGGTCAAGGCAGCCAGCTTCAGTACACCCAATACTTTGCTAAACCCGTATGTGATTTATCTTGTTTGAGCTGTCATTTTAATGAATGCTAATTATACTCATTAACTAATTTGGCAATCATCCTGAGGGACGGTAGTTCAAGTCAAAGTTAATGTATTTTACCCTTTCTTCCCCCACGGTGCGTGTTGCTTCAATCACCTGATAAGCAGCAATGTAAATATGCTTAAATGCAGAAGAAATTAGGAGAAGAGGTATGCCCAGAGTTAGCTTAGTGTAAACCTTGAACTCTAGCCCTGGAAGATCCCAACCCTCAACAGGAACAGGGATGTCGCATTAGTTGGTATAAGCTACTGCAATATCACCTTGTATAGGTCCAAGGTATGGACCATACATCTGGTATGGATAAGGCAGAGGTCCAGGGTATTGATACGGCTGTACCATATCACAACAGGCAAAACTTTGGTTTATGATGGCTCCAGTAATTAACTCCAAATATTATTATTATTAGCTTTGGAAGGGTTTACAGAATAAGACATGCTGGGTCTCTGTTTCCACGATGTTTTATAGAACTAGTTTCCAGATCTTGCATTACTATCTCTTTAATATTTGCTGTCTTGAGGAAGTATTTCTGGGTTTAGTTTGGCTCTGACACAGATGGGACTTCCCAGGTTTCAGATACTAAATAAGGATTTGTCTCATGAGCATTGTGATTTTTAAGAATTCAGAAGCAGAGAATGTAATTTTTTTTAAGCCTGTGAAAATCCACATTTAAAACATAGAATAAGAAGCTGCAGGCAGTTGAGTACCCTGGACCCCTTGTTGGGGTGGGAAGGATAGAAGCACATTGGATCTAAGGATAAAAAATACGTGTCTTGAATAGGCCATTGTTAGGAGACAATTCTAATAGAGGGGAGGATAGTTCCTGTGATTGTTAGTGTGAGAGATTTTTAACACCCCTGGGCTGCCTGCAAGGGCAATTCTGAAAAGCTGTTTCCATCAGACACCTGTGGGATAGACTGTAAATAATGAGTTGTTCCTAAAATATGCCATCGTACAGCACAGCTGTTGGTGTTTTTCTTTGCTGCAGGAAGGCGGAGGTGTTGAGAGAGTGACTTGGTGACTGAGTTGGTTTTTTCACCCAGGGAAAGCACTGCAGTCTCTTTACTCAAGCACATCCACATGGTGGATGGAGAAGATTTAAGAGTCTCTTTTTTTCTGAAGAACTCTGTTTATAGAGTGAATTTCAGGACTTGAAGTTAGTGAGGCGAGGTTTGGGAGTTGATTTTTACCAATGCTTTTTTTTCAAGCCAAGAGCCAGAAAAAATAAGTTTCAATTTCACCTGATCATATCTGCCATGGTGGAAGTTACTGTCATTTAGGAGGTTTCTCAGATGTGTCTTTCAACACCATCTGTCAGTTCTGGGTGGAGACTGTAGAAGATGTGTGGTTTATAGGTGCAATATCTTACTAACGTGTTCCTGTCTAGCATTTGCCTTCATTAACATCAAGTGGTTGGAAGTCCTCACACAGTTGCAGTGCTGTGGGTAGGGTTAGTCTGCTCTGTCATTTTTGGATATGAAGAATGATGGTGTCACTGCCTACCTGCAGTATGTGACAAGTGTCATTTTTCCTGGCTTTGCAAGGTGACATTTAGATTATGTTGTTCTGTCTCTGGTTGGTTAGCAACTCCTCCTTTCCCCATGTGCCACATGCAGTACCTCATCAGTTAACAAAAAAAAAAAAAAAAAACCAAAAAAAAAAAAAAAAAAAACAAAAAAACCCCAAACCCAAAAAAACAAAAAAAAAAAAACAAAAAAAAAAAAAAAACCCCCAAAAAAACCCCCAAACCAAAACAACAAAAAAAAAAAAGACGACAAATGAGGCTCTGTCTCTGGTTCGGCCCAATTCCAGCTTGGGTCAGTGTTCAACAAAATAAAGCGTACAGCCTCAAGTAAAGAAAAAAGAACAGAGTCTGAGACTGAGATGACAGCTTTTCACATAACAGTCCAACTGAAGTCATATTGTAAGCTGGTGTGAATGAAGGGAGCATGTTAGCGTCCTTAGCTGGATGTACAGGTTTGAGTCATTGCTCTCAAAAGAGCATTTGCTGGCATTATAAAGATACCACTGAATTGCTCCGATTTTTATCTCTGAACGCTGAAGGCTTCCAACCTGCAGCCATTTGGTTTCCTGCAGAGCTTCAATACATCAGACAAAAAGTGGCCCAGCACACAGCACTTCCTCTTCTGTTTTTTAAGAAGGTGTTTAGCAGGAGGCGGTTTACTAAGGATATTATTTTGTTCTTTTGGCTGCTTTTATTGTCAATGGCAGACAGCAGCAGAGTGAAGTGAGAACGTGAAGAAACAGGAAGCAACTGCTGAGGTGGCAGCAGGAAGAAGGCAAGATATTTTTACCTGTTGTGTTGGTTTTGTTTGTTTTGTTGGGTTTTGTGGGGTTTTTTTTTAATAAAAAAAGCCACAGCGATAGCTCCTTCAGCTGCCAGCCTCTTTATGCATGTTAGTTGTGTTTCTGATAGCCAGGAGGCAAGAACAGACATGGTGAAATCATCATCATGCCTTTCTTAGGTTAATCACACGCTATGGCAAATTTCTGTTGCAGTAATGACTGGTTAGGCTCTGTATCCTTCTTCTCTAATTACATGCCATTTGGAGTAGTTCTTTTCCATTAGGATAACGCCTGTAAAATACAATTGATGTGTCCTTTGCCAGGTGCCAGTTATGTATAGATCTATCCCCTTCTCTAATACTGAGCCCAGAATCTTCATTAAAATAACACAATATATGAGAAGAACTTAATTTTCCACGTGGTGCATGAGAATTAAACATTATTGTTAGGTTTTACCTTTACCTTTTTACCTTCCTGCTATCAGCTCTTCCAAAGCAAAATTTCCTTACTTGCAAGTCTGCTTAAAAAAAAAAAAGTGCTGCTACAATACACTTTTCTGGGCACCTATAATATGGTTACTCAGTAGCAAATCAGGCCTCATTATCTAGGGTGCTACAGGTGCTGCTTCAGCCATGTGAAGAGTATTTGCATTCAGTGCACCGAGAGAATGTTCTTAAGGAGGTGGTCATCATGAAATTTAGGAAATATGCTTTTGAGGATCTGAATGCATTTTAGATAAAATCCTTTGTCCTGTAGAACCACGCTTTCCAAAGCACACCTACTCAGCAGTAGCTATAATTTCCTGATCACACAAAATGTGATTTTGATCTTGGTCCAGATCCCGGTAGATGGATGTCCACATAAACCTCTCCACCCTGGTTGCTGCTCGTTCCCTGGGAATCTTAGTAGAGAAAGCAAGATTTGTGTGGACACTAAGCCAGCGTTAGGCTTTCACCCCTAAAGACAGTCACTCTGCTTTATAATGAAGTCACGTTTGCATTGCTGTGTAGGAAAAAGGTATTTATTGTTGGCTATTGTTAAACCGCTCTCTTGAAAAGCCCGGCTTTTGTTTGTCAGCTGTCAACATTCAAATGCATTCAGTTGCATGAAATGCACTAATGAGGGGTTAGATTTCATTGTGCTTTTATCAGACAGAAGATAAGGAATGAAATTCCCACTTGGTTGATGGGCAATTCTTTTGCTTTCAATGTCAAACATTAAAGTGGTGTTTGAAGTGTCCATACAGCTCTCCTGTTCACGTTCCTCAAACACCACTTCTTGTTTTTACTCAATAATAAGCTGAAGAAAAATAACGTGGCAGTGAGCTATGTGAGATGGAGTCACCTGCCTGATGTGGACAGAGCTTGCTGTTTTCCTCTCATGTGCACACGTCAGGAGTATGTGCACAAACATTCCTCCTGAAATGTGGCTTACCCTTGAAGTCAGGCTGCATTTCCTTAAAAGTCACTTCCAGTATCAGATACTGAAATATAAAAAATGTGCTGGTGAATGATGAGGCTAAACGTGATAATATGCAATTTGGAAAAAAAAAAAAAAAAAAAAGAGAGAGAGAGAAGTAAAATATATATCCCTTATCCCTGTGGGTTTTATCCACATGTCATATCCCCTCTAGGGTGGCCAAGGATATGAAGTAGGAATGTTGCTGTAGCTTATGCAACTGTTACAGCTAGCTACCGGTCGGTGTAGTTGTTGTTTGATTTGGCTGTTTTCATGAAGCCGTTTACCCTTCCCCTTCACCTTGGAGGAGAAAGACTGACGGGCTCTTGGCAGTGCTCTGCAGCATGCCTGGTGTTCAGCAGGGACGTTTACATATGCCTCGCCAAAGAAAGCTTTTTACCAGGTGCTGTAACCCTGGGAGGAAGCATGTGAAGAGAGAGCCTGTCTTTGCAGCCCCCTGCTGCTGCCCAAGACCCCTCTCCGACCACAGGGAAGACCCTCAGGATCACAGCAGAGCATGAACCGAGTAGGGAAGTAGAGGAGCAGGACAGGGATGTGGGGTAGAGGAGGGAACGGTGTGAGGAGAAGGGTGCAGAGGGGGTGCATGTTCAGGCTGCCACCCAGCACTCCTGTGGTTCCTTCCCATGCCATCCCTCTCTGACGGTGTGTGGGTCTCTTCTGAGAGATTCTAGAGGGTGCAATTACATTAGTATCTCAATTTCCCCTGCAAAAGGCTTTTAATCTGTGAGAGGGAGATGAGCTTTGAAGGCTCAAAACTTCAAGGGCAACAGATGATGAATTTAAATCAGGATCTTCAGTCTCCTTTCCAAATATTGTTTTCTAGCAATCTTCTCGAGACTATATTTTCTATTACTTTTAAATATTGTTTTTCCTTGCTTTAAAATGTTGGAGCACAAAGTAACGCCATTTTTCTTCTGAAAACTTGAAAATGTTTTGCAAAACCAGGGTGCACCCATAAATCTGTAACCACTTGGTCCTTATTCCCACAAAACCAAGCTGCTCTTGCTGCACTTCAACAGCACGTGGCAGCCTGCTGCCTTTGGCCATGGCAAGAGGATGATGACCTCTTCAGCAGGGTCAGCCCAGCTTTTGTGCTGGGGAACCTCTGATTGAAAGTCACCAGTGTGACCATGGTTGCTGTACACATCAGGGTACAGAAGAGGACGATGTGATAGCTTCTGATACAGGGACTTGCTGGCAGAGATTAAAAGCAAAATGCAAGCAGGAGGGAAGTTTACATGCAAGCAGAAGATTTACATCATGGCACTGCTAACAGCACACAGGCTCACTTTGGGCTCTGTGAACAGGTGCCAAAGACAGACATGGTGGTTGCTGCTTGTCTCCAGGCTGAGGTAAGACAGGTGCTGCCCACAGGGAACAGATGGGACACAGGCTAGAACATCCCGTCTCAGAGGAGAGTTGTGGTCGTACTTCCTTTTAGATGGACACCTTTCTAATTGAAGGGTAATTAATTATTCTGCTGCCAGCAGGATACTAGAGTTGAAATCAGGCTCAATCACCATACGGTTTCTATTCATCCATGATTATGGGCCTGCCCATTGAAAACTGGTTGCAGATATTCCCACTCATCTGTCCCTGGGCGACTGCTGAGGTGCACGTGTGTTGCCTGCAGGAGGCATGGCGACCTGGTTCAGGAACGGCACGTCAGCCCACCCCAGGCCACTCGGTCCATTAGCATGCTGACACCAATATGGTGGATGGCAAAATGGCATTTATTGATGGACAGCATGGCACTACATAGCCTGGGTTTACAACGTCACTTCCGTCTGCTTACATCCTGAACTAAATGCTATTGGCTATCAGGAGAGGGGCCCTATCTTTCCATACTTCGCGAGATCTTCCGGTCACCAGATCCTAACCAGCAACACACGTGTGTGTTCTAGGACTGCAGGCTGGCCAGAGACTTCCAGTGGATCTGATGTGTTTTCCAAAGCAAACATCCCTACCCAAAAAACCCCAAGAATAACTGAAAAGCTTTTCAAATAAACCCTCACACACCTAGAGTTAAAAAAATTACAAATTTGAAACGTAATTTTTAATATAGTGAAGAATAGAAATAAATGGGTAAGATATAAGTCTTTGTAGGCAGGCCCTTGCTGCTGGGCAGGGTTGCAGCCAGCACAGGAGCTCCTGAACTGCGTGAGACTGACCAGTCCTCTCCAGTCCCTGTGAAATTCCTCCTGTCACCCTTGGTGCCTGGCTGGATGCTCCCTGCAGGGTTTGCCACGTTCCAGTTCCTCAGCTTCCCCTCCAATGTTTGCTCTGATGAGCATCAGTCCATTGAGCTGAGCTGTCCTCTCCTCTTTCTAGAGGGGTATGATTGACCCAACCAGTCATTTAAGGGAATGTGATAGTGAATACACAAATAAGACATGTACCATCTGTCACATCTTGCCCTGTTTCTGTCCTCAAGGCAGATGGGATACTATGATGGACTGGCTCGGCTGATGAGCAGAGTCGAGGTGAGTTATAGTTTAAGGCAGCAGAAAAGCATCAAGATGCAATAGGAAAAGGTGAATAGCAAAAGAAGGGCCAGAAAACACCTCATTGCACTGAAAGCAGACTAGCAATAGGCTCCTGTCTGTCTGAAGTAAAGTCCTGTTGCCTTACTGGATGAGTGAGGGAGTAAACAGGTATTTTGCAGTATCTGCTCTGGTGTTACAGCAGTTTTGCAAATTGAATCAGCAGGGGCCAGTCAAAAGCAAATCACCACATACAGTCGCCTGCTTTGCCTAACATCTGCTGCAGCCTCGTGGGGTTGAACTTATTGCTTCTGCCTTTCACCTCCCTCTCTGTCTCTAGCACAGTTTCCTGAGGCATTTGCAGGTGTGGCCTGCAATGTGTGCTGTCCCCAGGTGTAGAAGGGGAAGTTGGACTTCATGCACCTTCTCCTTGAAATGCCAACCCCATCTTTTGTGAGAGCTGCATGTATGCAAGGTATCTGTGGGCATCCCCTGTCACCTCTTGCTTCCCCGTGATTGTAGCGCAAGAGCCTGTCTCCTGTCAGCATCCCAAAGACTGTTGAAAGATGGAAGCTGTGTGCATCTTGTATCTTACCTCACCAGGCGATTTCTTTTGTGTTTTAATGAATATGTCTGTGGCTTGTGCTGTCCTTCATTTGTAGTGGTGGTCTTCAGTACCACAGATAATTAGGAGAAAAATAGCACATGAAGCAAATTTTTCACAAAAAAAAACAGAATAGCAAGCACCCTTTGACACTAACAAGAGGAAGTCACAGCTTTTACAGAGAATGACAACTTAATGAGCTGGAAAGAAAAAAAAATAAAACGCTGGGTGCAGAATGAGAAGGATGAAATTGTATGTGTTTGTTTAAAATTTAAATAAATGTGCTTCATGATCTCCATATTCAGTTGTCTGATATGAGTTAGTGTACCAATGTGGTTTCCTTGGATCAGGAGAGAAGGGAGGCTGAATTCCTGCTTCAGCAGATGTTTATCTTAACCCATGTGGTCGTACGATGATTTTAGTTATGATCTGAGAGATCATACGGTGAGATTAGAGCTGTTAAGAACAAATGTTCAGCTCTTCCATTTGTAGAGACAAAGGTGAAGAGAGGGCTCCAGGACTGAGGGCCTCAAGGAATGGACAGCTAATGAGAATCCAGAATTGGAGAGCAGGTGCTTGATTAGTTTGGGAACTGCTTTTTAATTGTCTTTCATTATTTGCTTTTAAATTCTTTTTAAAATTGAGGGTAGATGGAGATGCTGGCAGTCTTATTTGTGCTTTTGCAGATTTTCAGATTTTTTTTTCAAAAGCGAATGGGAGGCAGAATCTTATGCTGGAATTTCCTGGAAATTTCTTGGTTTGTTTTATTAAACGTAAGGACTTCCTCATTTTGTTGACATTCTAATAAGTAACAAGAGGGAAATCTGTAGTGTTGTTTTATTGGGGGATGGGTGTTACTGAAATAAACAGGAGTGTTTTTACATTGTCAGCATTGAGTTGCCTGGAGACTGGTTGAGGTTCAGGGTTTGTTGGTTTTTTTCTTTGGTTTTTTTTTTTTTTTTTTAAAGCACACAAAGTCCTACTCAGTGAGAAGAGTCCCTGCAGGTCTGCTGGCCATTCAGGACCTCTCCCAAACCATATAAGCCAAACATACATTTTGTCAAAATTAGAAACTTCTTGTTGCAAAAGGCCCACAAAAATTCTGTGTTGAGATGAGATTGACACAGTCAGGCAGACTAATTTGATCTGAAAGACTAAGGTGAAGGAGAACCGTGTTGTGGTAGGAAATCTGTTCTTATTATTTCAAATTGATTTTGACCTTTGTGGAGATACTAATTTCACCTCCCGATTAAAGAAAATTTTGGATGATTGCTCCAGGTCAGGCACAAAACTCTAGAAAACTCATCCGTGACCTTGATTTGTTTTGACATGTTTTTTTGGACTTTTTGGGGTTTTTTTCTATTTCTGTTTCTTCTAGGTCAGGGTTGCTTGTTGATTTGAATCCTCACTGCCTTTGCTGTTGAATTGTTGCCCACAGGTCCCTGTAGTGTTCTTCAGTCCTATGTAATAGCACTCCAATAATAAAAATGATATAATAAATTAAATAAATTATTATAAATTATAATAAAATAATTAAAAATTTGCCTTTCAAATTCTGTAATTAGTTGGATTTGCTTGCTTTTTCTCTTGCATAAGACTTATAATTCATTCGGATTTTTATTAATCCTTAAGAAAGAGCATTGTTAAAAATTACCGTGTTTATTTAAAGTAGTACAGTGCCTTTGGCTTCTGTCATTAGGATGGCTTAGTGGAAAGTCTAACGAGAAAATAGGTTCCATGACTTTGAAAACAAAATCTTTTTAAAAATCTTATTCTCATTTTCAGAGTTGTACCAAGCAGCAGAATGAGTGACCCAGCCTCTCAAACCACGTTTAAGTGCCAAGCGAAATGTCTGGGTTATGCTTTCTTATCGTACACAAGAGAATGGGTCCGCATGGGTTTTTTCGGGGGAGAATTTCCTATGTCAGCATCATATGTCAAGGGCTTGGTAGCAGAATCACTTTTAATTAGTACATGTGGCAGGCATTTAGGTATGTGTTTCTAGTGATGCTGGTGAAGAGCCACTGAACAGACAGGGGGAATGCATGTGGGGCTTCAGAATTAATTTCCTTAATTGAAAAATTAGGAATTGTTCCCTTGTTGAGTGGGTATGAGTCAAAGATAGTGCTCTGGTATAGAGAGTACTTTTCCCAGTTTTTGTATAGCAAAGAGCCAAACAGATTTGCCCTGCCATCTTTATTTCTTCTGAAATGGTTCACCAAGTAGTATGTCTTATCCTAAAACTGGGATTGGTTTTCTTCCATTACTTGATTAGTTGTTCTGAAATAAACTGGATCTAAAGAAAGAAATGTGACCTGCCCAATTGTATATACTGGTTTGGTTTGCACTCATATTTGGAAAAGGAAAGAAGAGAGTAATAGAAGTTAGACAAACAGATGCCCAAAACCATCTGCTCCTCTCCTCACGGTGATTAGACATTCAGTCATAGCACAACAGTGTGAACTTGGAACGGTTCTCCTTTCCTTCAGACCTAGGTTGGCTGGCTTTAAAGTGAGCACAAAATGAAGTGGAGACATCTTGTAGGCGGTCATAATCTTCCACAGATCTGCAGTCTGGTTTACATAAACTCAGTACCTCTCAAAAAGCTGAGCAGTCCTTAGCCTTGCTGGAAGGCCATTTTGGAGTGATGCAGGGCTGCTGTCATAGATTGTGGCTAAGAAATTCGGGATCTTTCAGGGGCAGGATCATAGTTTCCCAGGGCTGGCTTAACCCAGCAAACTGCGTGTATCTGTGGTTGGACAGAGCCCAAAAACACAGTATAAAAATAATAAATTATTAATATCTGGAAGACATAAAGCTTAATGAATAAGTAATATGTTGCAGCATTTTCATTTTCTTAGAAAAATAGGCTGGTTGTATTTGTTTTGGTTTTCCTTTCATTGAATATTTTTCTCCTGTTGCTCTTTCAGAACCCCAAAGTGCTGAAATTTAGGATTAATTTTACAGAAAGGAAGTTATACTGCTACCATTCAGGCTGAGAGATGGAAGGATAGTAGCAATGTTTGCTGGAAAAGACTTGCTGATTTTGTTAGCAGGTAGGGAAGGTCCAAAACTGCTAAGCGATTGCACAGCTCCTTCCAGCAGCATCTCCCAAGCAGTCTAGCAAAGGAAACCCCACTGTGTGCCTGCAGAGGCTCAGACTCACAGCAGTACAGTAATTTTCCCAGCATCATCCCTCCAGTTAACAAAAAACCTAAATGTTCAGGGTCTCCCAAGTCTTACGCCCATACTTTGCTGTCAGCATAAGCTTAGGAAGGCCTTTTAAACAAGCATAGGTAGCCTACAATTTAAAAGAAGACTGCGGTGGGATTTCGTCACTGACCACCACCACTCTGCTGACATTGATGTGGATCCCCAGCTTTTGAGCTCCAGCAGAATCAGAGTTGAGCAGTGCAAAGTTCTTTTGAAAGCACAGCCAACAAACACGTTTGGAGATCATCTCCTATTTGAAGTGATGGTTTCTCTGCAGTCCTGGCTGGATTTCAACCTGGATAACTCTACTCCACCTGCTTAAAATCCCTTCCCAGTATTTCACTGGGTAAGGCATAGGCCCCTCCTGTTCTGTAGTGCTGCAATGTCCCCCTTCTGGTTTCATACCACCTGCTCATAAATTGATTTCTAAATCATCTGTGCCTTTGAATATTGGTCAAGCTGGCTTCCTTGTAACTATTTCAGAGGATCTAAATGTCAAAGCAGTAGCATAAGCATAGCCCTGGTGCTATATGGTGCAGTAGCTTCTCTTGGTGTTTATCTGCACCACCTATCAGGTTGTCATCCCTCCATATGCCTTTTACCGGGGAGGTTTGGGTTTATTCATGTTAATCTGAATTGACCCGTTGCCCCATGTGAACATGTCTTTGTTGGCAGTAGAGTTATCGAAGGGTTATGTGTGAGAAGGAAGAACTAGTGCTCAGCAAAGGCGTGAGATCCACTCAGGTCACAGAGTGGATCCTGGAAGAATTGGACCTCTTCCTACCATAGGCACAACAGGCAAGGTAGCACCTTTCCTTCCACAGGTGTCTTGCTAGAGGATTTTATTGCAGTGAGTTCATTTTGTGACCTCAAACTTCCACACAAAGTCTGCACCCCTTTCCATTCACCCCTGCTTTCTCTTAATTTTTCTTTGTTTTTTTTCTCTCTTGTGGCATGTCAGTATGTTTTCATTAGCTTATCAACAACAGGGCAGCTGTTTTTCCTTTGTCCTTAGTATTGTCTTCTCCATCCAGATCCTGGAATTGGGAGATCCTTGAAAACCATGTCTTTGATGTTACTTTTAGGCAGAATCAGGTGCTTTACTTTAACCCTTGCCTCCAAGGTGTAAAATCAACCTGTTCTGTGAACTTTTTCTTCTTAAATCTGACTGCTGCTAACACTATGTTTCTTTTATTAACAGATTAGCTGTCACCAACAGCCTGCCCTGTTGTACCCACCACCTGGCAAGAAAACTCCAAGGAGAACCTGAAGACAAACCACGTGTCGGAGACAGTCCATGGGGTCTGTACCAGATCCTCTGAGATCTGCCAAGCTTTCCCTCATCACAGCTTCTGCAGAGGAGGACCATCTGGGAGACCTGCAGCATGCTAAGCACCAGACCCAACTACCCAGTGGAGAGAAGGCCAGCAATGGCTTCCCGTGCACACTGGCCAGCTCTGCTGGAGTTTGCTTGTTTGACCTGAGATGTACAGCAGCTGATGGCACGCAGGGGTGTGATCAATGCTGCAAGGAGGATGCTAGCCAGCAGGGACGCACCCCTCCTGGGCTGGCCAGCAAAGCTGTGGAGGGGTGTCCTGCAGCTGTAGAGCCTGCTGGTTGCTCCCGGCCAGCAGGCAGCCAGGGACCAGCAGTGCCAGCCCTCACTGCAGCAGGAGCCCCCTTGGCAGGGCAGGGGCCAGAGATGATGCCAGCCCCCCAGAGCTCCAGACAGTTTGTGCAAGACAGCCAGGCGAAAACAAGCTCCCTGATGCAAATGGATGACTCTGCCTTGAAACTTCAGAGGACTGACGATCAGCCAGCACCTGAGGTGTTAAATTGTTCTTCCCCAGGCGACCCTCTAAAGGGTAATGAGTCCTGTCCTACTTCTCAGGCAAACCTTCTACAAAGAGGGGAAAAAGACAGGGGAGCAGAAAAAACTGATTCTACTGCGTGTCAGTCAGCCTCGCCAGTGAGGCAAACTAAAGCTGACCTGGAGAGAGACCCACAGAGCAGTTCGGAGGCAAAAAGCGGGACTGTGGGCACTGCGCAGCTGCAGCCCACAGATAAAACTGAAGTGGTGCAGAGCAGCAAGGCACCAGTCCAGTCCAGTCACGAGAGGCACCAGCCCCTCCAGCCACAAGAGACACCAGCCCAATCTAGCCATGAGAGTCTACATCTCACACATGACACGGATGCTGAGCTGGGGAGTTCAGGCCCCACACAGCTCTCCAAATTGAGAGAAACTGGTACAATGACAGTTCAGCCAGAGAGCAGCTCTTTACCTCAGGAAGCAGTAAGCAGGACATGGCGAGATGCTGGGGTTCAGGCCGTGGCTACTGTGGAGAACAAATCAGCCTCCACCAGTCCCAGCATCCTTGCTGCCTTCTTAAAAGAGAATCCTCCTCCAGAAGAGAAGGAAGAACTGCACATAATTTACCAAGGAACTGTGGGACTGAGCCAGTCTGCACTTACTGACAGTTTATCATCACAACAAAAGTCCCCATGTTCTCCTGGTATCATGTCAGAATCGACTGTTATGGCTGTGAGTTCTTCAGCCCAAACCCAGCCTGTCAAACTGCCTGGGGTCCCATCTGACATGGTGTCTCCAGCATCAGCAGATAATGCAAAACCTGTTCTCCCCTTCTCCCCTGCAACTGTTGTCTCCCAGGGGACATCTGTAAGTAATGCTGAACTGATCTGTGCAGCCTATGATGACAAGGATGCTGCTCGCCTGCCGATGGATGCTCCAGTCCCACCGAAGTCCATCCCTGATGAGCAGCCTGCAGGTGACTCCAGTAATCAAACTCCAGCACAGTCTGGGTCTGGTGCTGATAAACCAAGCACCACTTCTGCTGCTGCTGTCCCAGGAACCGAGAACTACATGCAAGGTCTTGTCCATGATAAAGGAAGCGGCCAGTTACCTTTACTCTCTAGCACTGACAGTGAAGTCAAGCAGGAGGAGGTCCTGGGCAGCTCTGAGCAAAAGCCTGTGCAAAGTAAGGGTGCGAGTCAAGGGGACCCCATCCCTAGTCAATCTGTGGTAAAACCAAAGGATGAAAACTCAGTGGTGCTTGATCCTAAAGGAGGAACAGATGTCAGCAGCCAACCTGCTGCTTTCTGCCTAAAGGCATGCTCAGAGGGTGCAGATGAAAAGGAGGAGAGCCAAGGCCAGGGACAAGCTAGCCAGGCACAGATGGCTGGTGGCCAGAGCCTGCAGGCGGGTCTGATGCCCGAGTTAGGTGTGAGCTCTGCCTGTCACCCCCCTCCCTTGGAGGCATCAGCAGCTCCCCAGCAGCAAGGCCTCCAGGCCAAGGAGCCCAAACATGAGCTTCACACAGCAGTTCTTCCTGCATCAGCTCAGGCCTTGCCAAACCTGGGGGAAAACAAAAAGCATCCCACCCCGGCCATGGAGGCGAAAGTGCAGGTGAAACAGTCCAAGCACGTCAGGGATGTTGTTTGGGATGAGCAGGGCATGACATGGGAGGTTTACGGTGCTTCCCTCGATCCAGAATCCCTGGGAATTGCCATCCAGAACCACTTGCAGAGACAAATACGGGAACATGAGAAACTGATCCGAGCCCAGAACAGTCAGACGCGGAAATCCATTTCCTCAGATACATCCTCAAATAAAAAACTGAAAGGGCGGCAGCACAATGTGTTCCAGTCAATGCTGCAGCATTTTAGGCGTCCTAATTGTTGTGTCCGACCTGCTCCCTCTTCTGTGTTAGACTGATGTGGTTTGCAGGGGTGTGTAGATGTCTGCAGTAGAAGAGAGAAATCCTGCCCTCAAGTCTTGAGTCCTGCTGTTCAGTTGTGTTACTGGGGTTGTGATGCAGCAACAGTGGAAAATTATTCCCCTTTGTTTTCTGAGTAGCCGCGTGCTCCATCAGGCCATTTCTATTGCCACAGCTGGTGTACTTCCATGTTATTCCCCCATCCCGATGACTCGGATGAAAAGCTAGGCACTTAGCATAAGCACAAATTTAAATTGCCACCTTGCTGCAGGGAGAGCAGCACCTTCTGATATAGCAAGAAGCAGAGAGATTGTCAGAGTTACTATGGGAAGTTATTTGTGTGCATCATGAGGTCTTACACAGAGGGGTGGGCTGGGGAAAGCTGGGTGAGACGAAACTAAGGTCTGACAGCTGTAAAGACCTAATAAGACCTAATGCAAGACAACATTCTTGGTGTGTAAGTTATCCACGCTGAAACAAGTCATTGAAAAGGCTATGGATGTTGATCACCGAGTAGTCTCACCTCTGTTGATACTGTGGGACACTATTCATATGTGAGCCCCAGAGAGCCAGGTCTTCCCATCCCACTGAAAGGGAGAACCAGGCAAAGAGTGAGGATCAAGGCTCTCTTTGGGAGAAGTTAAGTCAGTGGGATTTTGAAGGCTAGAAGGGGAGGCGAGAGAGGGATCTATTCTGCCGGCTTTTCCTCCCCTGCATCAGCCATGCGTAAGGCATAAGCAGGCCAAGCACGAGAGAGCATAGCAGTAGATGTACCTGCACCCAACCAGACAGTGTCCTCGCTCGTGCTGTGATGCTCCAGCCAAGTCTTTCAAAAGCAGGGCGCCATTCTGGTTTCTCAGCCAGTGTAGGCAGCCCCTACGCCTAGCCTCCTGCAGCACTGAGCACCTCTTCTCTAAATCACTCTTTAAAGTGATATGAATCATTTTTTCTCTCTCCAGAGATGCACAGTAATGTTTTCCCACAGGAGCAGGCTATCCGGTGCATCTGGGTCCACGAGCTTACACGTCTAGTGTGTTACACTGGTTTGGGGTTTTTTTTCCTTTTAAGTCCTTTGCTAACTCTACTTTTTTGCAGTATTCTGGTGCTTTTCTTGCTGCTTTTCTTTAACCAAATACCATTTATTTAGCCTTTGCATATTTTGTTTTACCTAATACTCTATATTACAAACCATTATATTGTTAAATTGAAACATTTACAGAAGTACTGAAATCTTGAGACAATCTTTGTTGTATTTCTAAAGTTAGAAAAGTTGTAGAAACTGCTAATAAAAGGTAGCTTAGTGACTGTTTTTGTAGAAGTGTGATATACAATAATGTTTCAAATGTATGTTGGTCATGTTTCTCACCTTAATATTTTTCAGCATGAGAAATGCATTTCCCACTAGCTTTTTATTCTGTCCACTAGAGTTCATGATAGGAGGCTGGAGAACTCCTGCAGTTTGTAGAAAAATCAGTTTCAATCCTGCAAAGGACTGAGGATTTGGATACTGTAATTCTGCAGAGTACTAGATTTTAATAGGGGTTATTTTTATTCCATTAAAGATTTTTCATGAATCATGATCATAATTTATTTCCGTCTCTAGTACCACACATCTGACTTGCTCTGTAGATCATACTCTTACAACAAACTTTTTGAGTATATCAACTGTCAAGGGTTCAAAGCAGGTGGTTTGGGGCAATATTTCCCTAGCAGAGAGGTAAAATACTGTAAGATACAGTATTTTAACCTAGTTCAATGAAAGGTGTTGCCCCTAGGCATAGTACTGAATTGACAGCTACTTTTCCTCTGGTATATACTGGGGGGCTTTATGGTACATCCTTGTTTCATTTATGTGTCTTATTTCCCACTTGATGCTGAATTGCTAATTCTGAAATACCACATTAGTGAGTGTGTTCCCACCTGTGCCTACCAGGAGGAAAGTCTCCTGTATTTTTTCTGTTAGTGCTATTTCCATCCCCTTCCTAGCAGTGTCCGAGATGTGAGTTTCATGTGAAATTTTGTGTGGGATTAATATTGGCAGTCTCATTAGGTCAGGTTAGTTGACAAGTTCAGTGTTTCTTCCCACGTTGTGTCCATTTTGGTCCTGAAGAGGTTCCCAGAGTTGTCCGCGATATATGCTGTGTCCTGTCCAGATCTAAGGCTTTGTGCTGCTCCTTTCACCTCCCTTCTGTCCCCTCCTCACTAGCTGCTGTCCAGCCTGTCTTCCTGCAAAACAGTGTCCCTTGACTCAGCTCGCATTCCTCTCTCTGTTGTCCCCCTCGCTGTAGTATTGTGAGCCAGCTTATTCTGAACTGTCCCTTTACAAATATACTCAGTCTGGATATATAAATGGATTGTCATATTTTTTTTTCCAGAGGAAAATAAATGGCTATCACGCATCTACTGATTTCCATTAACTTTATCCTTTAGCTTAAACTCTGCAATATTTCTAGCATATGGATGTGAGTTGCTTTATGGAGGCCAAACTGGGCTTGGCAATGAATGAGCAGCGTGCTGGGCCAGCTCTGCAATTAACACTTCTTTATGAGGAATGGGAGATCTCTCCTGGTTCCCTGCAGCTCCTTCTAGCTGTGAGTGTTCACCAGCTGGTCCACCCACACCTCCCTCCCGACCCCAAATGACCTTTCTTCCAGGAAAACTTCCCAGTACATACATACCACACAATGCCAATGGGCAAGTTACTAAGTGGAGGGATCTGAAAAACTGCATGGGCATAACTGGAAAAACCATAGTGGTCAGCAGAGCACCATGCTTTTGTATTCCAGGAAAATACAAGTACAAGGACAAACTACAAAATGTCAGTAATGCTGCTTAGTGGGCACAGAAGTCCTGCAGGCATGCATTTGAAGCCAAGCAATAACATGCCAAAAACCAATACACAAAAAGGAGTTGATAATCACCAGCGCATCTCATGGAAAATATTTTAGATTTTCACTTTGCCTTGCAGATTGTAGGCAACCTCCTAGTTTAACACTTGTAGTTTATGCTTTCTCCTGCCTACAATGTCTAGATGATGATGTGAATCCTGGTAGGGATGATGCATCTTTCACCAGCAGCAAAATAGAACCGTGTTTTGAGTAGCAATTAGCAAATATTATGTGTGTGAGTGGTCTTGTAGCAGCTAAGAAAGACTGTTTTTGGTGTCTCATCAGTGCCAAAAATGAAAGTGTGCTTGGAGTAGTGGTATGGCATAGGGTAGGGAGAGATGATCTGTGTGCCACCACCCCGCTCTTTTTCTTTGCCTAGTGACTCTGAATCACATTGCATATAAAATAAGGTTTAAAAACAAAAGTACTTTGTCATTCCCAAGAGTAAATCTGTATGAAGAAGACCTATGTTGCAGCCTAGCCAGTTGAAGTTTGTTCTAAGACAAGAAATTTTAGGAAACTAGCTAATTGTCAGGAAAGTCTTGTCTGTTGGTTGCATCTCCTGGGAAGGCTGACATGGCCAGAACCATTAATAAAAGCAGTGAATGAGAATGGAAGACTTACAGTTTCACTTCAGGAGCTTTCCACTAGGAAAGATGAGAATAAGTGTGTTTCAATGTTGTCAATACAAAACCTGAGTTGAAGGAGAACCTCATTGCAGGCAATTTGCAATATAGTCCTGGATTTCGTGTGAGGCTGTGACATCCACCATTGTCTGTGTGCACTTGGTTGGTGTTAGTCAGCGTTTGTGTTGCCTTGGGTACGAGCGCTGAAGTCCTGCCTTGTTTCTGCTGACTTGGTTTGGAAAAATGACTGGGGAAAGAACTGGAGGGACAAAGAGAGAAGAATATCCATCATCATCTTTTCAGAGTGAGAAAAGCTCCCTTTTGTATATACAAGAAGAAACTGCTGAGAAATGTCAGGAGGGAGGGACCAAAGGAGAAGTAAAACAAAGTGGATGTGGGTGCTTCACAGTGAATTCCCATTCCTATCTCTGTAAAGCCAATGTTTTGCTTAAGTTTTGCCCATTCTGAGCTAGCACATTTTTCATATCGTTGGTGTCCTATGGAGTTTAGGAAGATTAGATTTCCGAAGGCTGTATATTTTGCTAGTATATCTAAGTACATGCAAATATGATTCATCAAAGCCATTGGGGAAACAATCTCAGTTTATTATTGCTGCTGCTACATAAGAGCTTGTAAAATGCACCATTTGGAGATGTACATTCAAGGGGCTCAGAAAAGTTACATGTATGGTCTGTAGATACCACTAGCTTTAATCTTGAATATTGTTACTATGTTGACATGTTAAAGTTAAAAGTGGAAATCCAAATTCTGATGGAGAATTCAAGTTGACTGCCCTGGTTTTCAGTTTGGAAACCTGATGGAGTCTGCCATACCAGTGTTTCATAACTTAGCTCAGAATATACAAGGTGTGTGTGAAAGTACAAATTTTATTAGCTTGTTAGCTCCATTGTCTTGTTCCATGTCTATCCTTCCACACCTTTTAAAAACAAATGCTAAAGGTTACCAAGAGACAGTAAGTCTCTCACACCCAACTTATGGAAATTGTTGCTCTGAATGAGAGATGACTGATCATCAGGCTCCACGGTCTTAGAAAGTTAAGGGCTACGGTCTGAAGGAAACTCTCCCCTCCTTGTTTTTCCACCCCTGTTTTTGTAATGTCTCAATCTCTGCAAGCTTATTTTTTGGTGACTCTGTAATGGCTGTATGAGTGGTTTGTATTTTCAGTCACCTCAAAGACGTGGACATAGATCCTTATCCAAAAGCTGCATGCTGGGAAATATCTCTGGAGTCACTGGATGCCACAGAGATCCATGGGCCTGAATGTCAGGTCCTGTACATTAAAATGGCTACAGTGTTCTCTTAGAGGCCTAAATTATCCCACTTGAGTCAGTGGTTAAAAGATAGAATTAAGTATTACAGCTGAATTGAGCCAAACTGAAATTAATATAATCCTTTTTTTTTTAATCTGAGATTTATTGTTTTATCTGCTTTGTGGTTTTTTGAGCAGCTCTTCCATCCCAGAGTTTATAATGCGGATTTTGCATCAAATCCTGGCAAAGAAGATTTTGCAATGTGAAATGTATCTTTCATCATTCAGGCTTCTCTAAAGAAGAAAATTATGTTATTACAAAGCCAAATCACACAGAGAGGAAATATTTTTTCCTCTAGGAAAAAGTTTGCTGTGGGTAAGCTTCTGTGTATGTGTGTCCATGTTTAAAAGGGGTGTACGTGCATGTAGGTCTCATGCATTACTCATACTCTAACCTTCTGATTGAATGCTAGAGGTTTAGCATTTTCCACAAGTCTGAGGCAAGTTTAGATCACTCTGCAATACAGAAACAAGGATTTTCTCCTTATCTGGTCTCTCAAAAAATTTACACAGCTGTATCCTAAAAAAAACCCAAAACCCGTGGGCCAACATCCACATCTAGACTATCAACAGAAAGTGCAGTAGCTGGGGTGTACAGAGATGCACACTAGCTCTGAGATACTAGACCTTAAGTTTTTCTTAGCTTTCTGCTTACACTAACAATCTCTGGCATAGAAACAAATGACAGTGCTGCCAGTGAAGTCTCCAAAAGTCATCTGCTGCAGAATACAAGTCTCTCAGATGCTTCTCAGAAGCTCTGCTACAGCAGGCAACCCTTCTGCTGGAGGGTCCTCCTGACAACACTTCCCTTAGCTAGGTTTATAATCAGCTTCAAGTATGTCAAACACAAGTTTAGACACTGCCCTGAGGAATTTCAGTAAAATGGAAGAAAAGATCCATGCGGTTATGGTACACAAAATCATGTCTGAAGTCTGAAACTGAGGTCTCAGTTGCACGCTGAAAAGAGATGAGAGTTTCTACCCAGAGTTGAAGGGAGAGAGAGTGAGTGAACTTTGAATTCCCAGCTGTTGCAAGCACCACAATAATGATGGCCATGCATCAGTTAGCAGCAGAAGAAAACCAATTTGGAGGCTTCTAAAGACATCTAATGTTATTGTGGCTTTATAATTTTTTATAGTTACACTGACTAAACGTGATGTACTGTATGAAGTAAAGCTAGTAGTAGGCTTCCAGGTGTACCGTGGTGTTCATTCGAGATGTACCAACAGAAGTTTGCATGTGAAGAAGTCTTACAGTGATTCTAAAGCAATGTTACCCACCTGATGGAGTCCCTTAGGAATTTAATGTTTTGCTGTTTCACATCTCCTGGTTTCCATGCTGAGTACAATAAAATGAACACTGTCTTAATTATTCTGGGTCTCTGTTTGTAGGCTTACAAACATGGGAAAAGAAAGGACTTTTAAGTGCCACTGGCCATACTGGTTTAATCTGTGAATGTCTATAAAACAGAGCCGCTATGAAGGGCTTTCTGAATTCGGGCCTGAGACCTGGCACCTTGCAAAGCTCAGTGTGGTGGAAGCCGCCACATGCTGTCCCTGCCAGAGAAGAGACCTGTCTGCTTCTTTCTGTGTCGGTGCCATTGACTTTTCACATCTGCGGCAGCCGCTGCTTTACCCTTCTGCATGAATTCACTCAGCCTTTTAGCAGCCCTTTCAGTTGCCACACAGCAACGCATTATTCATCCAGCACAGCAACCCAGGAGCTGAGGTGGGAAGGGCAGTGTTTTAACCCTGCAGTGTCAATGATGTAGCAAATTGTCACCACCAGCACGCCATGCACAAAGCCAGGAGCCAGGATCAGAGTAACCTGAAGCATTTTCCTCCCCAGAAATAAATGAACTTTTATCTCATAGCACAAAAGAGCATAAGATAACAGGCAATGGCAGTGAAGTATTTTGATCTGGTATTGTTACAGATATGGTATTTCCATGTGCCTATCTACTGCTACGGGACCTGAGGACCCCACCTCAGCACACTGTATTCTATCATGAGGGGAGAGGAGTAGAACAGGCCCTGAGATAATGTGGTTGCACATGACCTCTGCTACCAGCGATGTTCTGGCTGCTTTCCCCAAGCTGGAGCCCTCTCCCCAAAAGTTCCCTTCACTGTGTTTCTGTACTTCTTGTGTCTTGTGGTTAGCTGCTAGGGTTCAGGCTACTTCAAGTAACTGCTCAGTGATTTGGTCGATCACGGAGGATATTTCATTAAAGAGCTTTACTGGATTCCTTGTCATATGGTTCAGGTTTCTGCGTGGTAGTAGCTGCTGAAGATTAGTCCCAAACCCAAACTGCCAGGAACGGAGTGTTTCCTTGTGGTAGCTGAGTTCATTCAGCTGTGTGTGCTGCAGTTGGCAAGCTCTTTTTTTAGGCAGGAAAACTGAGGCCTCCCTTTTCCCTTCCTCCAGTAGAAAAACATCCTAGACATTCCCCACCCCCAGGGGACTGACCCAGCAGAAAAAGGACCAATTCAGAAAACAAACTACTATCCTATCAAACCAATAATCACCACTGCACATTTTCCACCAAAAAAAACCCAAAACCACAGTTTTTATGTTATCTAACATAGCAGTTTCAGAGTGATAGTGCCTTCATACATAAAGAATAAGCTGACTTCTCCTTTGTGCATCATCTGGCTTACAGAGGATGTGAGCTTTCTCCAAGCAGTAACACTACATCCCAAGGTGTCTGCTTTGCTTCTTTAACCAGCTAAAGAAACCACCATGCCTTTAGGGATTCAAATGCCATGAAAAACACCCTGTGCAGGTGGAAAACTTACGATTTCCTCATCAAATTCCAAATTACTCCTTGGAGAACTATAAATTGCTAGTTTTGCTACACAATGGTTTAAAAAGTAGGCACTTAAATCTGCACCTGAGTATTTACCTAAATATGGCCTCATTGGTGAGATGTGTAGAGTGCTCTTATGTCCTGTTGAGGTCAGGTCATGGAGACTCAAAGCAAACCATTCTTAATGAGACAACTATACCCAGTATGGTAGTAGGTACCTCATAGTAGGCAACTCCAAGCAGTAATGACAATCTGCCTGTTTGGACCAACAGAGAGCTGTCAGAGCAAATTAGGAAATGGTAACATAAGCCCCGTTGCTACTTGTATTTCATCAGCGTTTACAAGTGAGGATACTGCTGCTTGCACTGCAGAGCACCCTGCTCCCCAAAGCAGTGTCCTTTGCACTTACAAGAGTCTCATTATGTGGGATCAGCATCTTGGGGGAGTGGGTGCCAGTCTGCAAAGGAATTTGCCTTTGCTGTGCCATCTTAGGGATGAATTAACTTCTTTTTAAAAAAAACTGGTTTCTAATAGCCTGCTGGGGACTGTGGCACAAGGAAGGGATTTGGGTCATTCATGCTGAGGTTCTGCCTTAATACCATAATTCTATTTATTTCTTTTCCTAATTAGAAACCTGCCCATGGCAGTGCTTTTTCTCTAAATCCACTTATATAACATCAGAAAGACATAAGCGAGCTGAGCAGCAAAGGACTTGTTTCTCACGGGCTGGTGAAACATACCCCAGCAGCTAGAGCAGAACTGCTCAACACCTGCCTTTTCCTCGGTGCCTGTTAGAACATGGCTTGTGTGTAGGAATGGCCACTGTGTTCTGCAAAGCCTCCGCATCCACGCTGAGCTGGGGACTGCTGGGCTGCGTCACCTCAGGCTTGGGGAGGAGGAGAGAAGAGGTCCACCCGGGCAACAGCAGAGGTGAGACCATCCACGAAGCCATTCCTCCTGTGATTTTGGGAGCGCCTCAGATTTCTTCCCTCACCTTTGTGTCTCTTCCTTTTTTAAGGACAGTTACTGAGCTATTAATTAACAAGACAAATTACTTAGGTTTAGCAAGTCATAAACTAAGGGAAAAATCTCTGGGGAGACATCGGCTCCATGCATTGGGTTACTCACCCTTGTGAAACACATGGGCTCCCACTAGGTTTTGGATGCTTTGAGTACCTGCTCTGTAGGCAGAGGCTGGTAGACAAGCTTCCTTATATTTTCCTGGTTCCACCAAGGAAGGAATGGGGCATAAATAGGGCTGACACTTTCTCAGGCCATATCCAAATGTCTTCCCACACCCAATATGACCACATCTTTACTTACAGCAGCTATTTAAAGGAGAAACACTGGCTAAGAAAGCAGAGAGCTATATGGCAGTTTAGATAGGACACTGTAATCAGATGAGTCCTACAAAACATCTAAGGCAAATCCAAATGCAATATATCCTCAAATTGTAATTAATGATGTGAAATATTCTTTAGTACAGCCCTATGTCCTTGCCTTTACTGACATGGCTCTGCATGCTCATATATTTCCCACTGGGAAATTTTTCCCAGTGTTGACCCTAACTTCCCTGCCACACAGCTTATGTTGCAGCAGGCTATAGCTCCTTCATCCACACATCTTAAGCAGTGCTCTCTCTCCTCCCAAACTCACTCAGCCTCCCAGTTTGGCTCAGCTGATGTTGAAGGACTATTTGGAAGAGTGAAGCAGTCAGTTGCTCACTCTGATCTGCTCTTCACTTTTTGGATGTTGCCATGAGTGGTACTAGCAACAGTCTTGCATTTCTTCACGTGGGTTCCTATGCTTTGGGGAGAGCACAGGATCCCTGAGATCATCAACTGAATGCAAACAACACAGCCAGGACATGGCTTCTGCTGCCTGGGGTGGATATAGGTGAGTAGCCTCTTCCCTGTCCTCCACTCATCTCTCGCATCTCCCTCTGCCCTTGCAAAGCCAAAGCCAGGTTCTCTGGCCTGTTCCCCCATGCCAGCACAGGTGGAGTGGAAAGCAGTCATATTTCCTCCACTGGATATTTCCCAGAGAGGGCACACTTCCCACAGGCACAGAGCTGCAATAGCCATCTCGTAATGTCCACACTTTTGCTTGCAGGGAAAAAAATTGTCTCATTTCTTTTGTGCATTTTCTTTCTAGCCTGGCTCACAGATAGGCTGGAAAAACTACTGCAAGCTAATCGACAGCACTATAGAGAGCCTATGAAATTGAGAGCAGTCCCCAAATGGTCCTAATCTCTGCTGAAACAGAAGCTGTAGCTTTAGTAGAACGTGCCCCTGCAGTAGAACTGCAGCCCTTTTTCTAGATATATATGTGGAGGTCGTGTGGAGCTTTAGCGCAAGTGGTCTTTCCTGTGTCCAAAGCAGGTTAAAAAGAAAAAGCAAAAAAATAGATTGAAGCCTCCCTCTACTGGGGTACACTTGTCTCTTTTATTTGTCTGAGCACATACATTGGCACAATGTACATCTTACTCTTTCCTGGCAATCTGCTCTGATCACACACTTCTCTATCATTGCAAAGCATCCAATATCAGCTCCAGAAGAGCTTTCATACTTCTTCAACTTGGTTGGCAAGTTTTGCTTGAATAAATTAATTGGGTCTTTCAGTGCTGTGGATTATATACTTAAAAGGTAATATGCCTAACCAAAAC